>JBAJNP010001033.1:0-35361 GCA_036877545.1 Yasuhikotakia modesta | reverse complement strand
CACACACACACACACACACACACACACACACACACACACACACACACACACACACACACACACACACACACACACACACACACACACACACACACACTCTCTAGCTCTCTGAAGCCAGAATGCACATAAAGCATTTACTAAATTAGTTAACAGTGTAGATCTTACCCTGTAAAAGATCACTTCTATTTCCGATGTAAGTTAACCGATAGGGGGAGCTAGTGTTTAGACCTAACTTTTGGATTCATCGCATAGTGGCGGTACTATGTGATAATGATGTAATACTGTCATGTATAAGTGAATGATGAATGAATGAAGTTGTAAAGGCCATTACAGAGAATGACTGTAAACTTTCAATTGTTTAACTAAACAAACTACTGCACATGCAATAGCTTTAAAAAAACAGACTCTGTTATAATCACTGTGTACAATTAAAAACAATCTGTAATATTAATTAAAAACGGATTAAATGTGACTCTGATATCTTTACCTGCCATTCACACATTCTCAACACATTTACACATTTCCTCTTCCCTTGTTATGTCAGTGCTGAAAGTCTCAGGTCTGTGAGAAAGAGAGGCGAGACAGATAGACAAGGGGAGGGGGGGAGATAGAGGATTCTACAGTGGCAACTTTAATGTTCAGTGTCAAGCTAATACTCTGAATGTGCTTAATGATAATGCTAAATGTCTCCCTTAACAGATTTGTACACTTTTTAACACTTATGTCTATAGAGTTTAATTAAGAGAGTTTTCCAATCCGAGTCTTATAAGTGATACGAAACAGTGGAGGGACAGATTCTAAAAGACAGAGATAATGTGTGTGGCATTTGAGAGGTCTCTGTGATGTTTACTGTATAGATCAAGCTACCGATTATGGGTACAGGCCAACATGAACTAGACCTTCACCCTAAACGTCAGTGTGACTTTAGGGCAGATAAAATTGAGCATCATTATTCAAAACCCCTTTGATTTCTCATTTATTCTGTATAGATTTATGTACCCTGTATTGATCTCAGCTTAAAGGCATTGCTAATTATATACATATGCATTAGAAACATTTTATACACAAAACACACAAAGGAAAAACAAATTGTGGTAATACATTTATTCAACAACTAAAAAAATTGAACTCTGAATATACATCAATGTTTTGCTCCATATTATTATTCACCCCAATAAAATGTGAGGTTCAAAAATCATACTTCACAACAAATGAAGTCTGTATAAATATAACACACAGGTCAGCTATGTACAGTAAAATCATATATATTTACAGTATACACAGTAACTATGGCTTGATAAATACAATTGTGATGTCAACCGTGCATCAATGCTGAAGTGTAAAAATTGTATAATATGACCCACACAAGGCTATTAATCATAATTTACCCTATTATAACAGCCACAGATTCTCTGTCATTTCCACATACAGAATAAAACATAAATGACATGTGATATATTAAAATAGCCTATGTACATTATTATTCTATTAAGACCCACAATTATGAAGTTTATGTACAGTAGATTCATAGAAAATTGAAAATATGTGTGTATGAATAAGTTCTTCAGCTAATATTAGTGTGTGTATGTGTGTATGTCATTGGGTACATTGAATAACTCTGTTTGCGAGGACACGCTTTGTCTGTTGTTTATCTGGCTGCAGTTGCAACGCTGTATCCACATGACGTTGCGGCTAAAATCCTCTTGGTCTGGGCTGGGGCAGTGAAAGTGCAGACGAACCGTGCGCGTGACAGACGGCATGCAGAAGCGACCGTCTGCGCAGGACCCACACGAACGAGGCCGGTACCGGCGAACAGTGGAGCATCCTGCAAATCTGATCCGCTCAGGTTTCTGTGGTCGTGTGGTCCTCTGACAATTCTTACCTTTCTGAGTAATGAAGAAAGGGCAACGGCTGTAATGCATGTCCAATTCAAAAAAGCTCTCACGCTTAGCAATGAAGATAAACATGTATTATTTCTTAATAAAATTACTACCTTCATCGATGGTGCGGAACTGTCGATGCACTCTCGGATCTGACACAGTCTGGTTTCTCTGACCAGCCGGCACTCAGCATTACTGTTGGTGACGCGACTGGAGACGCCCATTCCACAGGAGGCTGAGCACGGAGACCAATCGGTGACCTGCAGGAAGCAGGTGGACGGAGGAATGCCGTGTGTTTTCGACGATGTCATCCACTCTGAAAATACAGAAATCGATGCATTTCAGGAAAACAAAACCAACACTGTTCATTTATAATATGTGTTTGTTATGCGTCTACCTTGATAAGGGACTGCTGCACTGCTATCCCAAGTAGAAGGAGGAGCTGCAAGTAACTCGTTGCCTGTTAGTTCGCTGTTCCCTTCTGGATGCAGATCCGGCATCGGATTTTCCTCAGCGATGCGGTTGTCGTCATCGCACACCCACTCCTGGCAGCAGCGGCCAGGCAGCTTGGTGAGGCGCCGACGGGAACAGCGCCAGTCGGGTAGAGATACGTGGTGCGGACACAGCGGGATGCAGCCGACCACTCCATCCACACAAGTGCATTGATGCTCGCAAGTTGGCTGGAAGTCCTCGCCGTGCTGATAGACCCGTCCGTCCAGCTCGCAGGGACGACCCAGAGCCTCAGCTAAACGTGAGAACCAACAGTTATCGCCAGAAAGAAAATAAATCACAGAAATGCACAACAAAAATACATAGTTTATATAATAATGGCGTAATCAACATTGTAACATTTTAAATGGCAAATATGAAATCTATCTCTTACCTCTGCATAAGCCTCTTTCTGGGTCTCCTTCCGCCCCTAGGTGGCAGCGCAGACCTTTAATGTGGTCGCAGGGCTCAGCAGCGCTGCAGTCCTGGTTAAACTGCTTGGCACAGACCCGGCAGCATCCACATGGGTCCAGAACCAAACTGATACCAGGAGGACACGAGGGGGGCGAGGAAGAACAAGAGCACTTACGTGGACAGGCGGTCTGAACCTGAGAAAGATCAGAGGGAAATCCAAAGGAGAAAAGCTGTTGTTAAAACACACAACCTTTTATATAAGAGACGTTTTTCCAAGGAAAATATATTGCTCTGACCTATACTGTTAGTGAAGTGTTTAACACACCATAAAAGTTTAAAAGAACAGTTTAGATAGTGGATGATTCAATGGATTATCGCAGTAACCTCTTTAGCTTCTGCATAGTCATTATAAATTTATGCTGTCTCTATATTAGACCACATACAAGAATAGTTACTTGCTTCATGAGCCAACGGCTGACAAAAACCAGGCCAAAAAGCAAATCCATTGCCTTTCATCTCTAAACTTAAACTGCCTTGATCTTTAACAGAAGCTTATAGTTTAAAACTGACCTCGTGATTAAACAGCTTTATTTCAGTGCGCATTACAACAGGAAGCAAGGTAGCCATGCATAATTAATAAAGGATTAAATGTCTTTCTTCCATTATTGATCAAACAAAGGTCCAAAATTATAGTTTATGCAAGAACAGGAAAATGTTTTAGATGTACTCGTATAGCTGATAAGTGGAAGAAATAGACAGACAGAGTTAGAGAGAGCGTTCATGTTCAAGCCATCAAATAAAAGCGCAAAAAACAAACTTACCCTCACAGCAGCTTGTGACAACAACACCAGTGTAAAGAAGCTGGCTTGCCTCAGTATGGTCCCCAAAGGTGACATGGTTGTATCCAAGACTGAGGAGAATGTATAACAGCTCTCTGTTCAGTTTATTTACAAAGGAAGTTTTCAAAAACCGTGTCTTGCTGCAAAAATGTGTCTTCCTGCAAGCTGTACACTTTGAGTGTCTGTTTAGGAATGTGGTGAATGCATGAAACCGTAAAGTTCTGATCCACTTGATTCCCTCAGTGTCTGCCACATTTATAGACAGCTGTGCACAGCCCCCTATGACATCACACATACACTCACAAACACAAGATTTGGCAAGCCTCTTTACAGATATACACACCAAAACAACTAAAACTTTTCAGGGACAAAGGAAAGCATCCCTTTATGTTAAATAGGTTAGAGAAATATTTGGTTAAAATAAATATTTGATATCTACAGGTATTTCTATTATATAATTCTATTGACATACAGTGAATGATAAAGCTCAATGATAGATAAAGCTGGAATTGATTGACTAATAATACGACTTAAGGATTTCAAGCTGTTTATTTCTGATTTCAGGAAACATGTCTGGGCTGTTATGAAATACAGGAAAGGTACAGTCTAGTGGCACACAAACACACACACCTGTTTACTTATATATCTAAATGGGCACATTCTATAGATTTCTATAACCTAACCTCGCACTCTAACCCTAACAGAAAACTTTGTGCTTTTTTACAAAAATATTTACTAAATATTTTAATGTACTGTACCCTGTATTTGGGCTGTATTTTTACACTGTATTTTTACACACCCAGAAGGAGGTTTGGCCCAGATTTGTCACATTTTGCTGACTTTTGGGTTTAAATTTGTCCCCAACATATGGTTAAGTAAACCCACTCACACACACACACATACTGAGTAATCCCTCTCACCTCCCCTGCAGACAGCACAGGCGGTATGTCAGACGGCATTCGCTCTCACTGCAGAGCCTGTGAGACATCACACACACATGGCACATAGCTGCCGACCCGCTCAGTGACGTACTGCGGGAGAGAAGGAAAGAAAGAGAGGAAAATCATTTGCATGTAATATCAAGAGGTGTGGAAATATCACTGCCTCAAGCTTTTCATTCATATATTTGAACAAGGTGTCAGATTCAGTCAGAGTGTGAACTGTAGATGCCTGTTCCTGAAACGTTGAAATGACGCTCTATTAATGATGCACTGTGTCGTCTGAAAGGTCAGAGTTCAGCTCTGATGGATTACTCACAGCATATGCAGAGGAATCATACAATTTGAATTTGAACACAATAGTGTAAAGTGACACTGCAGAGGCAAATCATGTGCACTTAGACTGAATTGCTTATTTGTGGCACCATGACACAGTTTGCTTTCACTTTAAACACAATTATTAATGAGGTCAACAATAAACAGAGAACAGTAATAGAAAGATATGTAGAAAGGAATGGTCAAACTTATACATGTTTATCTGTTAAAGACTGGGCAGTCCACCACCAGTTTTTTCCATATGTAAATATTTTTTGAGTGACTATAGATTTGTTGAAAACATCTGCCATACTAGTTGACAGATTTAAGATGAGCTTTTGACAACTTGGTGGGTGATGTGTTATGTGGTGGTATTTAAATCATCCTGTCATTTCTGGGTGTTTACTCAGAACTGCACTGGGCAACCAGTGGGAACTGGTTAGTGACCAGTGGGAAAACCTCCTTATTATCTTAATCCTAGAGGAGTTTCTGTTATTTGTCCACTGGTTATTAGAGTGGCCATATTTAATTAATTCTAAAATAGAAAATACACAAAAATGGCAAAATACCATTATTTTAAGTATAAGTAAACAATACATTAAGGACATATCTAGTTAAAATCTACTTATTCATGAAATTATAGTAAAGTTTTGTGTTATCCTATAACAATAGATACTTTATGGGTTGTCAAGTCATATTTTCTTTATGATAATTTAGTTCAATTAAACATATTTTAAGTAAGCACTATATTAAAAAAAAGCAATATATCAAGAGAATAAGTCATTAATACTTACTAAGCATATAAACATGTAAAAAATTGTGAATTATAGTAAAATTCTAATAAAATTATAGAAGAATTACAGGTTCTGTGATTTATTGTGACATCACCCTGACATTTTAAGATCAACAAATGAGACCTTAGTGACATGACAGCCCATATAGAATATGACAATGTTAACACATTGTTGATCCATTACACATTGAGTTGTGTAATGGAGTGAGAAATCTACACCTCAAAGTTTAGCTGCCTTATTTTTTTCCAATGCCTCAGATTACTTTACTTCACACTATCTGTTCCTACACTAACTTCCAAGGTTTGACTGTTTGTTAGACATAACAGAAGACCATCCTGAATGTTAAAAAAACGAATTCAAATTTCTGTGTGTTGTCCCTCTGCCAGCTTACGTCTGGAACATTTGACAAGAATTGCCATGAAAATACAGGAATCAGTTCTGTACCTTAGTGGGGGAAGTATGTCAAAACTGCACAGTGGGAAATCAATGTGTGTATATTTGTCTGTCTGCTCAAGGACAGAGCAATGAAAGCCTTGCCTAAATACAGAAGTTAAAACAACAGAGAATGAATGAACCAATAAAGAAGTAAAGCAAAGCAACAGAAACCAAATATGCTAAAACAAAAACTAAATTAAAAAAATCAGAGACTTTTCAACAAGATGTTATTTGTGTGTTATCATACACAACGACGACCCTCTTTGTGTGTTTATATACATATTGTGTTAAACTCCACCTTCACTGTCTCCTAAAAACTATGTTTCTGGAAAAAATCCCCCCCCCCAAACACATCAGATGGAAAAAACGCAACCGCAAGTGCCAAAATTAACTCCCCAAATATGTATCTTCCTTCTCTATACATCAGCTTTTCAACACAAACTCGTCTTGTATCAATAACACTTCTTTTATGATATTGTTCAGTGGGGAGCTGATGTGGAAAATATGCCACTTTCAAGCCAACATAATCAAACAGATGGTTTAACCCCTTAATGTGTCAAAAACTGAGTTAAGAAATACTGGCACAACATACCAGGCATGGTTTGAAACACTGTTAGCAGATACCAGGGATACCTCAGGGTTATTCATGAGAGAGTTCACAGAATTTGACGATTCGCTTAAGAATGCTCAGGGCTCATAAATCACTGAAGGGGGAAATCATGGAGCACTAGATATGATTTTTTACGGTAGAGATTTTGCTATTTGGCAGTGAGGTTACAGTAGCTATGTTAGGTCTTGAAAGAGTAGACTCAACAGGAACTTAACCGTTTGTGTATGTGTGTGTGAACTGCACGTGTTTGCCTGTGCACATTCTTGTCTGAATATTTAAAGATTCCTTATATTTCCTTTCAACCAGCAGCATTTAGTGAGTGAAGTTCAGTTTATCAGAGTGCTTGTATGTCTGATCAAATGTGTATGAACACACACAGGTTACAGCGTGACAGAGCGTGGCGCTAGCCACGGGTTGAATTCCAAGGGAATCCTGATCAAATGTGAACCCCAAATTCTCTTTAACTTGCAGATCTGCCAAATGCATAGAGATTCAGTGTGTGAGCCTGTGTGTGTGGTGACCCATTTATGTGTGATTGATAGAGAAGTTGAGGGGCTGTCTGACCTTACACTGGCTGGTCTGTATTCAGTGCTGAGCTCTCTCTGACAGACTCATGCATCATCACAGAGCCGCCTCTGTTTGTTTGCTTCTGATGAGCTCTGTGTCCAGTGTGTACAGAGCATCCCCTCTTTTTCCACTGCCAGCTCAGTGCAAAAAGAAATCCCTCAAATGACGTCTGTTTAGAATGCCTCATTTCATTTCAAAACTGCCCCATTAATCGAAACCGTTTTGGAGCCAAGGTGCATTTTTGCAGTCTGCCTTTAGTCACTTAGACGGGCTGCCTTTAGTCATAATCAGGCATTAGTTAAAATAAGAACTGATGACTGCTATTTACAGTTATTTGCAGGGTTTTTTTTTGGATAGTGGAATTTAAATAGTGTAGAAGCTCAACAAGTATGAAATATAAACCATAAATAAATGTATATTATTTTAGTGAGAATATACAATGTAACAGACTAAGGTTTACAAAAACCTCTGGTTGGGAATCACTAACTTACAGCACAGAGCCTCTGACAGAGGCTAGAAAATATCTCTCATTTAACATCTATTCTAGTCCCTTGCATCACACTGCATGGCCCCTTAACCTCATAAATAGGTCAGAAGTTCAGCCAGGTGAAGGTGGTGTTCTCCACAGGTGTGTTTCAATGAGGTTCTTCAGACTTCTCATCACTCTTTTGAGAGTCTGTTATTCATTCAGTTTGAGTTCCTTCACTCTATCAAAATGGAGGTGTTGACAGTCGTATGGAGAACACAACCACACTCCTCTGCTCCTACACTGCCCAAACCTTCAACAACAAAACTGTCCTCTGTCAAAGACAAGATCTCCAGGTGTGCAGTAGATATGAGGTGTAACAGAACCTCATGAAGTGAAGAAGATGAGGACCATGCTTAAGGGAGGATTAGAGACAGGGCTGCTGTAACTGTTGATGTTTTGCTTGTGGAAACTAAAACACTTTGTTATGAAAACTGGATGACAGTTTTTATCTGTGCGTGAAAAGTGAGACCATCAAAGTAATTAATAATAAAAATGTAAACAGTCCCAGAAGAATTTAACTGTGGATCTTTTCTTGATCTGGCTAAAGATATAACTATGAGTGGGAATATCACATTTATGGATCATAATTATAATTTGTTTGTATAAAGTATGCAAAAAGTCAGTTGTCTACTTATGAGAAACAGTTTCCAATAATGAAAACAGTTTTCCACATGGGAAACAATGATATTGGGTGGGTGAAAGAAAGCAGATGTTGTAGCAATATTAAAAACAAAGCAAAAATTATATTTTGGTAATCTTGTTAGAAGGGTTTCCTTTATTCATGTACATTGATTAATTGCTTACAGAGTCAATGAAAGCAATTGTGGTAATGCAAAAAAATGTTTTGTACTATGTCAAATAAAGAACAGATACAGCAAAATTAAAACAGCTGGCTGAGAAAGACCAAAGTTAAAAGCAAGGAAATCCAAACAAATATTAAATAAGACAAGTGCCCAGTTACACAATAACAATACAATGCACAATAAAAATTCTTCAACAACACAGAGAATGTTTTTTGTTGAACCTGAGACCCTTACTTCAGTCTTAACTTTATCTTTTATAATATCAACAAACAGAGGCCTGTAATTTCTGCATGTAATTCCTGCTTTGGACTACAGGTGTTTGCAGACATGGTGTAGCAAGAAAGCGTCATGCTTTGTTGTCAATGTGCTGGGAAAACGTTTGAAGCGTAACCATTATTTATGCATTATTAAGTTCAAAACTGGCTAAATGCTGTTGCTACCTCAACCTGAGAGGAAGAGTATCTATGCTTACTCAACATAACCAAGCTTATGCAACCCTGCTGAAGGTTGTTTGTTGAAGTAACTTCTACAAGCCATAAACCAGAATATTATGTTAGAAGGTGGAACAACCTTGGCAGTACAAATGGGCATATTATGTTTCCATTAGATTCTCATTTAACAGTAGAATATTTGCACTGTGGGTGGAGATTCTGAAGTACAGAATATGCTTCAAATATCAAGTACAGGCGTTAAGCATTTTAGCCAATCAGAGCAGTGCTTTATAAAGCAAATTTATTTGTGTTGAAAATATAAGGTACATATTTCAAGCACGGTGCATTGCTCCATGAAAGTAAAAAAAAATGAAAAAGGATAAAAAATAAAGTTTTATTTGCTTTATAAGTTGCCAAACAGTTTAAGATCAAACGTGAAGACCATTGTAAATCGACTGGCCAAAACATAAAGCACAGTAAATGACAAGCAAAACATTAGCTAACAGACAGGCTAGTCATACAATTATCCAGTATCAACAGCGCTCCATCTAAACAGTGTCATCAATCAAAGCACCAGAAACAGTTCCCACATCTAACAATCCAAGTTGTTAACTGTATAATACACAGTTTCACAAGTCTGAGAATGTTTCTGCCGTCTGCAACCAAAGGAAAAGGACTAGAAGACCTCAAACACTTCACTAATATAATTTCAGCTATACTGTAATGAAAACTTCCATAGCTGGCCTATGGGTGACCTTTTGAGTGATGCCCAGATGTCTTGTGTCTTCATGCAGTAGCAGACAAATGTCCAGACAGTGATGGCATTATTTATGTGTTGTGGCCTTTCCTGAGAAAATCTATTGGAGAGAACTGAACGATGGACTTTCCTGTTTCTATTCAAACTTTTTTATTCAAACTAAGGCAACTCAGACTTCCTATCCTTCCGTAGAATCTGTCACCTGTGGAAGCAGTTATAATCACAATACGCGATGGTCACGGTGTAAGGTTAACATTCTCTAAAAACAGGTAGCAAGGTTTCTTTTCAAGAAACTTTAAGGAGCTAAGTAGAGTGTTTTTGACCAGGACACATGTTCTGCTTCTATTCAACTATCCTTGTCATTCACTAACCACAGACTTTATTTCTTGTTGGAAATTTCCATTTAATTAAACCATTTTTTGTGGTTTCAAATCACTACTTTTGTCTCCATCTGACCAGCCTTTTCATTTTCCTATTTTTGTCTTCTGCTTTCCCACGAAGCCAGTACTGCCACTGTGTTAGTCATTTAGTGGTGGAACAATTGGTTTTATTGTGGAATCTATATTTTTAAATGGCTTAATATGACTGCAATTGTTCAATTACCAATTTTGTGAAACTCTTGAAGACGAAGTCATAATCAACTGAAATGAAGTCATGATCAGCTGGTTAAAAACAACAACTAGGCATCACCCATATTAAACAAACCCTTTATTCTCTGTTCCTTGGTACCCCTCCTTTATCCTTGAGAAAGGCATAGAAAAAATCAAGTAAAGCTGTGTAGCAGAGAAGTAGCAGAGAAGGCTGCCATTGGTTGCTCTTCACTCCGCCCATAAAAATTAACCATAGATGTTCCAATCTAATTTTGAACTGTAAGATGCCTTAGGCAAGATCACTTTTGATGCCAGTTAACACAGGTGTGCGTTTGTCTGTATGTTCAGCAGTTTATTAGTAACAACATGGAAATGTAAACTGTCACCATGTAACATTAAAGCTCAGTTAATTCAAACTGAAAAGTTGTGAATTGTGTTGCTGTTGTGTTTACATAACTTGAAATTTAAGGACACTGTTGCTATGGAGGTGACACATTCACTTTGCTTTAAGACTGCAGAAGGAAAGCAAGAGTTCTTTTTACAAAAAAGTGACTGTCATTTTCCCTTTAAATTAAAGGGTGTTGGACATCTCAGGCCAATAAACAGAATGTTAAATAACTATTTTTAAAATTATTTTCGCTGTGCAAACAATTACTCCTACAATGCATATGGGATTAATTATGTAGGAGAGAGAAAAAGATTTAACACTGTTGCTATTCAAAGTCCTAGTCAGTATTAGTGGTGACACCTGGTGTTGTTATAAAACACTACCGCCATGATACCAAAATTCCATCAACAAAGTACTAATATATAAAATATAAAATAATATATAAAATATATAACTTTCAAATCATCCATAGACATAAAGGAAAAGTTTATCTGATCAAAACTAGACAATGTTGCAGTTACTAACATAAAAGGTTGCAGAAATAAAACATAGAAGAATGAAACAAATTAACATCACAAGCAACTGACCTTTAAACTAAAACTTTCCTGGTTAATAAAAATAACTAAACGTGGTTCTGGTAATGGCCTGTGAATCATAAAAGCTAAAGTGGCAATTTTACACTCCTCACAAGGTCTGCTGATCTATCTGAATGACATCATCTGTACGTAAAGCTAAAGAAAAACCTCAATAAAATGACGACATGATGTTAAATGTTAATGGCTTCTGGGCTAATATATGAAGCTAACCTCAAGACATTAGATGAACATCAAAGAATAAAGGTCATGGAAATTCTTTGGCATTTACCACAACTGGGACTGAAACAATCGTACGGCAAACAATAAAATGTGGTAAAAACACAGTCATTATGACGTTATGGGTCTGTCTAGATTGGATAAGTTACGGAAAAATCCACATGTAATTTATTATAAATCCTTACTTAGTGTTTTAGGAGGACCACGCGTTTACACCAATAAAATAAACTGAGATTTGAGTTTTAAAAAATCAGGAGAACAGAAAGCATTTTAAGAAGCGTTTAAAAGACTTAGCCCTGAAACATCGAAGTCCTTTCGTGTCTGTTTAAAGCATAATATTGTCATTGATCGAAAAACTTGTCCATGTGCAACTTTGCATTTTGTGCTTTTGAAGAACAGCACGCAAGCGCCTCTGATTGGCTGGCGGTGTTGGAGACGTCAGAGGGGTGAAAGGTTAGACTCATGGGTTTGGAGGATCAAGCGGGTGAGAAGCTGAAGACCACGAGTTGCTCTCCTACTTCTGGCGTTGCGTTGGAAGTTAATAATGTAATTATTTATCTTATGCATATGTAGCACAGTGAGACTCCAGTTTGCTACCATCAATCGGTTATATTGTCACTGGTGTTGGTTTCACTCCGATCAAATTGACGGCTAAGCTAAATTTCCGCGGGAGTGCGAGGGTTTTGTTTGACATTAGTTCACATCGTGCAACGATCGTCGCATTTTGCGCCCGTGTTAAAATACACACATCTGCTCATAAACTAATTTCTATAACAGAGTCGTTTAAATAACTTATTTCGAGAGTTCAGTTGCTGTAATGGCCGAGAGACCGGAGGACCTCAACCTTCCCAATGCTGTCATAACGCGGATTATCAAGGAGGCTGTAAGTGATGCACCTACTTTATAGCCCGGTTTGAATATGTTTAAACAACTTAAATACAAAAAAGGCTGTTTTTTCGGTGTTGTGAAGTCATCTCCATATTTCTCTCTTTGCATTTATCTTCCTCAGCTGCCGGATGGCGTTAACGTGTCGAAAGAAGCAAGAAGAGCGATATCTCAAGCAGCTAGTGTTTTTGTTCTCTATGCAACATCTTGGTAATTGTGACATTGTGATTGTCAGATAAAGTTTGGGTTGGTATTATAATAAGCGTCTTACAAAAGTGTCTTTGTATATCAGCGCAAACAATTTCGCCATGAAAGCAAAGAGAAAGACGCTGAACGCTGGAGATGTGATGGCAGCTATGGAGGAGATGGAGTTCGAGCGCTTCTTACAACCCCTGCGTGAAGCTCTCGAGGGTACGTGTTGCATATGGAAAATATGTCTGTGTCACTGTTACTACGTTTATCAAAGTGTGGGAAGACCCCTGTATTTTTTAAGTATTAGTAAGTAAAAACTTAAATTAATAGATGTATTGAATACTACATGTTGGTTAACACAAACTTTGACCAGGAACTGTTATTTGACTGCTTTTCTGATGTTGTTAACAGCCTACAAAAAAGGACAGAAAGGCAAGAAGGAAGCGTCCGAGCAGAAACGTAAGGACAAGGAGAAGAAAAACGAAGCAGATGACAATGACAAAAGTAGAGATGAAGAGGAAGATGAACACATGGATGAAGAGCAGGATGGAGAGAATGAAGCAGAGGAAGAGGATGTGGAGAACTGAAAGGCAGTTTCATTTTTGCTCAATTCATCCTGATTTCTATTAACTGTGGCAAATGACAGTAGTTTCCACTTTAATTGTGGAAAGTGTTTGGCCTGCTCATGAAGTCTGTGGTGCTACAAATTGAATAGATTCAGGAGGTGCTGTATGTTCATATTAAATCCTGCTTAGTGATTGATAGCATTTCAAGCAAATAAAAATGTTACTTCTAGGTAATGTTTTTGGAGCTGCATGGAAAGATTTTCCTGGTTCAATGTTGGTGATTTGGGATGTTGTAATGATAAACCTGCTCTATACTTAAAGGTCTGAAAGTACCTCTGTGATGTGTAAACGTTTAAAGGTGTTGGTTATGTAGGGGTAGAGTACACAATGTTTCTTTTAAAAAACATTTGGCCTTTGTGCCTGGGCCAGCAAGCCCACTGTTACAAGTGAATTTTTGTACTGTTTTGGAACATTTCAATACACTTTTATAAAGTGTCTCCTCAAATTTGTGTTTTTCAATTAGCCATGCTTAATATTTTTGATATCTTGGATGTAAGCATTAGCACACTGAAATTAATAAAAAGATCACAAGACATTAAACTTTCATCAATAGTTTTTGCTTTCATTGTATTCATTCCTGCAAGAAAGACAAACCCAGTTAAAATAGATTTTGCGTTGCAAGGATTATACACAGTCACATTCACAGACTAGCCTAGTTGCAGAAGGCTGCTTTACAACTTGCATATCTGGACCATATACAGTATATACAGCAAACAAGACAACAAAACTTAAAAGACCCAAAGGTCCGACTTTGGGGACCAGTGAAGAAGTGGCACCAACCTGTGCTCCTGTGCATCTTATGTTTACTAGATAGGGATCGAACTAAGACTACACAACTATACCATGTAGAACTAAACAAACTGTACACCAACCAAGAAACATAGGGGTCAAATTTAGGAGGCATGATGTGTCAGCTGTAGTTTAGCTAGTTAAAACTGGTAAGGGTGTCGGATGAACCAGAAGCTGGAGTTGAAACAGAAAGAACAGGCTCACCTCCTCCTCAGCACCTCCCACAAAGATGACGTCCTGCTGTCTGTCAAACAGGTAACCATGACAACCTAATATAGACAATCCTAAAAATATATGCAACACTTTGATATATATCTTATCCAAATTAAAAAGGGCACTATAGGCACATGGTCGTGAATGACTCTGGTCTGACGTTTAGGAGCAGAAATGGTAAGCATTAGGTGTGTCTCAACAACAGAAGGCCCAGGAGACGAAGAGACAGAAGATTCTGAATAAAGTGCATTAGGCTGAGAGCAGCATTATGAGCCACGTCTCCGACCTTTTATTAGATAACAAACAGTGAGGACTGGAGAAGCTGTGCGCCCCAACTCAGTCCAGTAGTGTTTTGTAGCTAATTGTTTGTGGTTTATTTTGATTTGTTAGACAGGAAAAGAGTGCTGCCTTTCTGCAAGCCCTGGAAGAGGAACGGTGAGTGGAAATGAAACACTGGTTTCTAATGAACCAGAGGCTCTGGCTGGCAATATAACATTTGCTAAGTGAATTTCCCTCTATCTGATGGAGACACTTATGAAGGCTACGGCTCAGATGGCTGCATTGTAAAATTACCAAGCTGGACTGCTACCACTTTGTGTAACTCATGTACTGTTTGTTCTCCAAAGGTTCTGGACTGTGACTTTAAATTACGTTTTATTAATGTTACTGTTACATAACTGTTTCTTCTTTAGCAAAAATCTTTATAACATTATAAACACAGACATATGACCTTTTAATTTTTAGTTTCAAGACAGGCAGCGATTGTTTTTGTTGTGTTGCGAATGGAACATCTTACTGCCATCACACAGGAATAAACGGATTCACTGACGAAGAAAGAAGTGGCGAGTGAGTTACAAAGATTTGATAACATTTATCATTAAACCCTTGTATCGCATGTATTCAAGACAATTTGAGAACCTTTTTGGTATTTTGAATCCTGTTTGTGTTTTATGGTTCCACCTCATCCCAAATGTCTTAATCCTTTTTTTCTGTTTTTCTCTGAAGTTTAAAATGAGCAGAAATATTGTGACAAATATTGTATTAGTGTAACATGTTCTAAACTGAAGCTGAAAATAGCGCATTAATGTTACTTCTTTTAGTAATTTAGTTTGAATAAAAAATTTGACCAAGTTCTGTATCTGTAGCAGCTAGACAAAAGCAAAGCCATTAGTCAGATTCTCCAAAAGGTAATTATGCTGTATAAATGATTATATAATGCATATTTTAGCCTTTATCATTTAAACTGTATCTCTCGCTTGTCAGGAGACATCTGTGGACAGAGATCTTGGGAATCTACTGGGTGAACTCTCTGCTCAACACTGCGTGCCAGTCACAGCTCATCAACGAATCACTGCTGAGGCCTTGTGTCACATGACCACCAAAGACCTCAGCAAGGTCCGCCCTATTTCCCATGCTTGCCCTCATGTTTAGATCTGTGTGTGCTGTGTGTAGGCTGACAAATGTTTGTTTTGATCAGTGAAGCTGGTGTGCAGAAAGCTCTTCTCCACTGGGCCAGAAACCACAGTAAGATACATTTTCCCCTCTTAAACACAGTGTAGCTTTTTTTTACTGAAATTCAAGGTAAATTGTTACTAATATTCAATAAAAATAGATTGTTATACAAGTGAACTATATTAGTTGTTTTCTTTAAATCCATTTTCTAATAAAATCATGATGTTTGTCTTTTTAGCATCGCCTACTACAACAGTCACAGAGGAAACTGGTCTGTCTGCTTCTGGTGCCCATGTGCAAGAGCAGCTCACTCTTCTACTGACCCCCAGCACCCCCGATCCCCCCTCACCCCCACTGCCCCCAGTCCTGAGGGACCTCGAAACTCTGAGTGTGTGGTGTGCATGGAGCATGAGGTAAGACCTGTTTCTCTGGCTCTCAAGTTTCAAAGACCATCACCACCATTTTCATTATGTGGCACTATGAACTCTCTTTGTGTGTAAAGCAATGTATTTCTATATCTTTAAAACAAACTGTTCAAATGAGAAACAGTATATGGGGTTGAAATGGCATGAGGGGGAGACTAAAAAACTTATGTCTTATAAAACTTTTTAAGTGCTCTTATATGCAGCTTTGCAGTAGCTTTAAAGTCACTTCCTGTACAGATAAAAGAACCAACCTAATATGTCCATGCGTCTTTAAATGAAACAATATTTGGGATTCAAGGAATTATTTCATGAGTTTTGTTAAAATTATGAGTGAAATTATGAGTTATGGTAATTCAGCATGCTCTACAACTGGAAATGACATCACAAACCATATATCTAGTTGCACAATGCAATGCATTAGCGATGCTGCCAGTAGTTTGTAGATTGTGTATTTGTACCCACAGATCTGTTATAATACTGTGATTATTTGTGCAGATTAATTACTACTGTCAAGACTTAAAAGGTCAAATTTTGCATGACTTCAAACATGAGTTTAAGCAAAAAAAAAATTACATTGACGTTACTACATATTTATGCATCATGTTATCTTTTCTATTTGTTTATATCTGTATCTGTTCCATTTGCATGATCAATGAATAAATCAAAGCTTAAATGTCAGCGTTTAGTAACGGATTAATGAAAACTCCAGTTATCATCATTCATATTACTGTCCTGTTTTGACTTAAACAATGAGTCCAGCTGCAGCAGGCCTTTGTTTTTGAATTTCAGATCCCATCTTGGAATTGTTTTTAACTGTTTCATAATGAGATCAGCCTAAAGTTTAGCCTACAACTCTTTCGCCCTCTGCTGGACAGACCTCGTCCTGTTGCGACTATTACAAACTATTCTCCAGATAAATTAACCTGATGAAAATACTGTGTTGCTCTAGGTCCCTTTCCTGACTGTGTTTTACCTAAGACTCATTTTGAAAGTGTCACAGAAACAGTGAAATATGAAAACGTACTTGTTCATTTTAATTTTAGAAATGTTATGTGGTATGAAAAACAGTATTTAAAGAAGGATTTAAATATTGACAACGTTTATTTGAAAGTATGTGCAAATTACAACAGTGAAAAACTACGAAATCAATGCTATTTACATTACAACATTTAATTTTTTAGGTAATGTACAGCATACATCTTTTTTAGTTATAGGCTCATTTAGTGATAGATCTATCTATCTATCTATCTATCTATCTATCTATCTATCTATCTATCTCATTTGTACTGACACTTAATACAAAGCAAACAAAAATCAGCAAAACCTGATTGACAGAAATCTTTTGAAGAAACACAAACTGAAACAAATACAGTTGTGGATTATTCAGACCAAGGTTCAGTCACAGAGACCAGTTAACCTCAGCCAGGAATGGTTACATACAAAATAAAAGTCTCTAGCACAGTATTCTGTTGTAAACAAAATGGAAGAAAAGAAGCCAGTCAGATGTAATTCTCCTCACAGCTTGGCTTTGGGCGTTTGCTCTACAAGATTCTTCATGTCAATGAGGGCGTCCTTTAGACCTTGGGACATAAGAGCTGCATTGGTGTCCTGACAGCTGTTGAATGCAGAGACTGCATAGTTTATATGGGAGTCCATGGGGTTATAACACACACCGTACCCGTCTGGCACCACCGGGCCGAAGCACATCACACAGTTTGTTTTGGCTGGCACCTGGAAGAAAAAAAGAGAACCACTTTGAACATAATTTAACTTTTGCATTGAAGTGCAAAGACCAAAAGAATAAGCTGCTCAGTTTTGTTTCACAACACTTTAGTTTGAGGCCAGTTCTCACTATTAACAAGCTGATTGCACATTACTCGCATATTTGTTGTTTATCAGTATTTATAAGGCAAATGTTATTGCCTTCCTCTAAAAGAACATAGTCTACATCCCTTAATAGCTAAACTTAACAACAAACCTTTTAAATAAGAGTTCTAAGGTTCATAGTTGTGTCTTCAATGATAGTTCTGTCATGAACTATCATTCAGAGAATTTGGGTTACCACTGTGTGATTTAAATATGACAATTTAAAATCCACACACTTTTAATAATAGGTTAGATACAGAGCAGTCTAAACCTCTCATGGCTAGACGCACCTGTTATAAGATACTGACCGTGCATGAGGGCTGATATTGAAAGCTCTGTTAGGCAGTACCTGGCTGGTAGAGAGGTTGTAATGGAGTGCCACACCATATGAGGTGTCCATGAATATCTCTGGCAGGGCAGACAGATCCTCAATAGCCTGCAGTTTCAGTCCAAGCAAATGTCGGTCGATTGCCTGACCTCGGATTGCCTTCATACACACACACACACAGGATGAAGAATACAGAATACATTGAGCCCAACGCAGAAGCACAATAATAATTGAATAGTGTATTTACTCACCCTGTCTGTATAAACCCTGTGTGCCTTAACAGCTTTCTCTAGAAGAGCCACTTTTTCTGTGTTCTGTCAATCAAAATGTTACCATCACTCTGAGTCTGATTTTTGCATAAACATTGATGGAGATACAACAATATTGCTCTCTTTTACATACATTGCTTTATGTACAATAATCATATGTACAATAACCAGCAGTGAGAGTCAAAGACTGTATATCAAAAACATATACAAAGATGACATGGTGAGCTAAAATGTCTACTGGAGGTCACCGCACCTGTTTTTCTGGGTCATCCATGGCCTTTATGAACCTGATCGAGTCAACGGAGGCAGGGCGAATGGTGTCCGTGCGGCCCAGTCTGAACATGCGGAGGGAGGCGCTCTCATAAGTGGAACAGCAGCGCTTGTACATCCTGTCCACAGAAGTGACTGAATTAGCCTAAATGATTATAACAACAACAGAAGTTTAGCGTTACTGAAGTTCACCTGTAGTATGCCAGCTGCAGGGCCATCTGAATAAATGCATCAGGGCTTATCTTCTGTGACTTTGGAAAGTTTTTGCCAAAATGAGAAAACACATTGACTTTCATATCCAGGTCATGAACCATACTGCAAAGAAAGAAAAGAGAAGTAGGAATTAAAAGCTGAGGTTTAAAAAAATTGTTTATGAAAATTTAATTTATCCTGTTATTTTATTCAATATGCAACAATCCATAACCTGTAATCTACAGTTAGTTGTTGCATTATTCAAATTAGCATATAAACTAAATATTCACAGACACTTTGTTTCTAATTTGTATGTGTGTTTGAGGAAAAATGAGGTGAGCATTTTGTCTTTGGTAGGAACATCAGCTTCTCACATGTTCATGTTTTGTTTGGCCTCCTCAATGTCCTGTTTGATTTCTGGTGTGATGTTGAAACGAAGTTTTTGAGGCATACGCAGAGGCACCATTGGAGTCCGGACCAGCTCTGACCTTTTGCTGCACAAACACAACGAAATGGTGAATCTGATGTTCCTTTGGGAATTAATTTGGCAGATTTAATCAAATGTTAGTCTTACGTATATTCCACCACATGGTCAATCAGTGAAACGATTGGTGGGCCTTCAGCAGGGGCGTGTTCATAGATCAATCCACATGTCCCATCCTCACCAATAATAAACTACAACAGTATTTGGACTCAAAGATCAAAAGTCTATTACTAAGATCTAGTACTGATCTAGAAGTACTAAGTCAGACTAAAATGCATGAATCCCTATATCTTAGTCCACATAAGTTCGGGGTCTTTATTTCTCTGTGGTGGGCTCATGGTTATTACCTGCAATGTTTTGTCAAACCAGCGATTTCCACTGTTCCACCTGCTGCCCCCTCCATGCAACATCTGAACTGCTGCTCGACTGTGGTACATGTCATCAGACACGTGTGGAGTCGGAGCATCCAGACAGACTGTAAAAATGCTCCTCTGAATGGCTCTCACTGACTCTTTATTGGTCTTATCTGAGAGTGACCACAGAAAAACTGCTCAGCATCTTCATGGGCAAAAAAATGCAAACCACCTGCTATACAATAGACTTCTCAGGACATCTGTCAAGTTTAAAGAACTATTCCTTTAACTAACACAGGTCCGCCACTAGCACTGAAGAAGCTAATATGTTGTGTTAGAGGCACATAGTGTTGGCAGACCGAGCACACCCTTAATGAGGTTGTTGTAAGCTTTCCCCCAGCTGTTGCGGTGGTTGGAGGTGAGAATGCCAACAGGCTCTTTGTTGGTCTGCAGAGAGGAGTTCCAGATCTTCTCCAGCTGTGAGAAGATCTGATCTACCGTGAGTGGTGTGCCGTCACTGTTGTATACGTCCAGCACGAAAAACTACAACAAATTTAAACAACAAAACTGAGTAACTGAGTTACAAGTTCACCTGATTCCTGCAGTACTGGAGATGTGTAACAGGGACTGACCTGAAAGTTGTGCACTACAGTGATATGAGTGGGGGGCCTCTTGTCCAGTGCATAGTTGACCACAGTGTCTCTCTTTGTTCCAGGGATACGGCAAGATGACAGCACCTGATAGTACTGGTTCATACATAGTGGCTTCCCACCCAGATACTCTACTGGTAAGGTTTCACTAATAAATAAAAGCATGATGTCTGACTGACCTTAAACACCCAGGACTTTGTATATCACACACATTGAGCTCATTGAGATTAAGTAAAAGTTATTGTGATTATTTAGAGGATATGCAGGAAAACTAAACAACTAGTTAACAATTGTTAAGTACTCACAGTAATTCAAGCACAACAAGGGAAAGAAAATGGCATGTCACTTACTTGTCAATCATTATCTTGAAATCTAAAACCCCTGCGATCAATTTAGCAGCGTATCTGTGTAAAAAGACAGACTGATGTTAGATGTCTTTTAAATAGTCATTATTAACACACCTTGCAGCTGATCTCTGGTCAGTTTTCTTGTTGATTGTACAACGTTTAGTAGATCATGAAGAAAGGTTGGTTTCATCACTTTAGTAACTGCTACAACCTGCACTTTTAAAATTGCCAAGATCAACTTGGAAAGAGACTCTGTGTCAAACACAGCACTGCCTGTAGATTAAATTCATGTTCCTTTGCATTCATGTGGAAACATTTAAATAATATTTACAATGTCTGACATTTCCTGTAACTTGTAGAGCATGGTGCTAGCAATGCCACGGCCGTGGGTTTGATTCCTAGGAAACATACTGATAAAATGTATAGCTTGAACGCACTGTAAATGGCTTCAGATAAACATGTGGTACATACATTAGTAATGTTTAATTGACACAACTAAATGACTTGTGTTGATCATTAGTAACTGTTTTTGATGGTATATTAATCCACAGTGACCCTAACCTTATTTGTCCTTGACGATCACTGAACTGTAGACGGGGAAGGACGACCCCAGGACTCGAATGTATAACAACAGGCATTCGATAGTCTAGGTAGGCCGTTTTTAACCACCAATCAGACAGCTAGCAGTGAGAGAGTAGGAGAGAGAGACATAAGAAGAAGCCTGTGACAAGATCTTACTAAATTACATAAAACCTGTAACAGTAAGTCTTTTAATTTTGCAATATGCCTATTGTGAGATATTGTGCTTCACATTTGCTCCTAACATCTCAATTCATCTCCACAAGGTTTTACCCAGTTCTCCATCTTTCTCGCCCGTTGCTCCAGGCCCTTTTGAAGTCTCTCTCCAACACCACCCGGCTTCCGAAACTCCTCCACCAATTTCTTGGTGTAATTCAGTTCGTCTGGGTCCACGATGGGTTCCAGAACAGCCAGATAGCGATCGCATGTCTGCTGCAGGGGCGGCACTGGTAGCTTAGGGAGACCCTCCTGGTGTGCCAGGTAGCGACCAAGGATCCGTGTCACAGACACTGGCTTTACCAGACTTGAGGGTTTTCCCATACCAGCCTTCACCTGAAGGTACCCAGATGATGTAACAATGACTTTGTCAGTCAGTATATCATAAAGAACTGACACACTTTCACAGACAATGTATTATATAGACATTAACATATTTATATTTATTATTAAGACATGTTAGCACAATAGGTGTCATTAAACCTACTAATTCACATAAATGTAGACCAAGCAAGAATATAATGTGTGTGTGAATGTGTGTGTGTCTGTGTGTCTAGACAGGAAAGTGAGCAGAATACATGTAAACAGATCAGCCATTATTGCACATGATTGTCAGTGATGCAACATATTACATCTGTCTGATGCATCTTAACAATTCTGTTATAGTTGACAGGTCCCTTTACACACGATGTGATACATCATCCGCTGTTAAGTGAAGACACTGTCACATTAAGACACTGTCAAGTGAACATGGCTTTCCTATGAAAATCAATTGCGTCGCTACTTTCACTTCCTATAGCGTTTGCCTGCTTGCATAAACACCCCACATGTCAGAAAAAACATCAAACACACATCGGTCTGTATCAGCTGTCGTTGCGTAAAAATGTCCCATAATGGCTGTTTACTTACCACATTCCTGGCCAGGGTGCCCAGCATTACTCAACTTCACTTAAACACCCCCAAATCGGTGAGGCCTGAGAGGAGGGGCAGATCCGCTAACTGCGGTTCAGAGTCCGCTGGGTGAGATCCACAAACACCCCTGAGCGCCATCGCTGCTGCGCTGCTCCTCCGCTAGAGGGCGGGGGAGTGTCCAAAACAAAGCCACACCCCTCACGTCATCGCTATACCAAATAATCAAAGATGTTCAGATAACTGTTAATACATAGAAAATCTGTTCCCTTAAAATCGCATAATATTACAGAAAATCTAGCAAAAAATGGTTTGTTTAGTCTGCCTTGTGTACACAAATTTCCCATTTGTTTCGCATTATATTATAATAGCTTATGCATGTGAAAACACATTTAGTTTAAGTTACAACAGGCACATTTTTTACAACGATTTGCTTTCTCATATTTTATATTTTATACTTTATATTTAGGAGCGAAAGTGCCAGTGAGAGTTGAACGCTTGTGGTTGCATTCACGTTAAACATGGCGGAGACTGAGCAGCCGTCAGGTAACTTCAACCATATCTGCCTTTAAACACAGCTCAACAGTTAGTGGAGATGCTAATACGATCTACGGGTTATATTTTTGTTATAAAATACTTTCTTTCCAGAAAAAGACGAGCAGAAAAACGCGTTTAAGCGTCGTGTTGTCTGTAGTAATGAATCGTCTGGAGTCTGACAGCTCAGCGCTGTTGCGCATTCAGAGCTTTTCACATATGTATGGGGTCAATTTTACCCATTGATCACGCTTTACCTAAGGTATTATTTTGGATAAAACACTATATAAGTTAATTTTGAAGATGTACCAATTTAACTGCCTTAATAAAAGCATCTGTTCAGAGACTTGTTACCCACCACGACCTGTTACTTGTATTAGATCAGTGTTTTATCATTGGTTTCAAAAATATTACATTCTGTGTTGTCATGTTAGTGTCCAATAGGATGGTAGTTGTTCTTAAAATGTGTTTGCTGTGAACAAACTTTGCATATACATATGGTTCAACCTATTATTATTACTATTATTATTACTATTACTATTATTCTCATTTAATACTAACTTACTAAAACCATTTGCAGAAAGTGGCTATCACAGGAGATACTTCCATTTATAAAGATTTATAAAGCATTCAAGAATGACAACATTACATGCATGTTCTGTAAAGTTAATCCAACACAGGCCTCAGGGAATTTTGTATCCCAAATGTTGCTCTTTTATATTGGCATATAAATACTGAGATTATAATCTTTTTTATATTCTCTGCTTCTGAATAAATCATGAATCATTTTGTGGATCTGCAAAAATATTCAAAATACAACAATACACTATTTGAGACTACAACAGACTTTTCTAGAATAATAGAACATTTATTCTCATGAAGCAGAATAGTTGACATAATTGTTGTGAAAGCCAAATTAAATACTTTCGTTATTAATAAATAAGTGTACATATCTGTCAGGTTTCAGTGAATGTGTTCCTGTAAGCAATACATTAAACTGTAAGTTCTAAGGTACTTTAAATGGACAAAATATAGATTTGCGGCCATTCATCCATGTGTGTGTGTCACTTGCACAGGCTCTTCCCATGAGGATGACGAGTCTCCCAATCCCACCAGTTTCACCTTCATGATTCCAAGGAAGGAGATCAGCATGGTTCCTGATATGGGCAAATGGAAAAGATCACAGGTATGTTATTCAACCCACTGTCATCTGTATTCTGCCACCTTGAGAGACACCAGATTAGCTCATTTCAGGTCTCCTCCTCTCAGCGTCCCTGGAGTCTCATGTTCAGAATAGGAGGCTGTATTGTGTGACATACTTTCTCTTTATTGCACTAGCTGTAACAGTGCTGTTATGTTTTAAAGAGACGGTACTTAAAATCTTCCAGAAATCCTAACTGGAGTCTCTCTAAACACTTCCATTGACTTTAACTATTACTTTAACTATACATCTAAATAAACCCTTGTTTGTGTGGTTGTGTCTGTTGTGTGTAAGTAGGCATATGCAGACTACATTGGTTTCATTCTGACCCTTAATGAGGGTGTCAAGGGAAAGAAGCTTACCTGTGAATACCAGGTGTCTGAGGTGGGTCATGTTGTCATGGCGATCACTGCACTGTCAATACTGTATTTAAGTGCTGTTGCTGATAATGAAGCGAAGCTCTATAAACCAATTTTAAAACTTTTGTCTGCTTCCAGACAGTGGAGAAGTTGCTTGCTATGTTGGGAACATTAGATCGCTGGATCGATGAGACACCACCAGTGGACCAGCCTTCTCGTTTCGGCAATAAAGCTTACCGCACATGGTATGCCAAACTAGACCAGGTAAGCACTCAGTATAGTATTTCAAATTTAGTTTCTTTATGCAAGTGTCTAGAAGGAAGCAATGTAGTATTTAAATACAGGAGCTGGTTAGTTATGGTTTTTTCACAGCAGATGATTGGTTTTGTGTGTGCAGGAGGCGGAGTCTCTGATGACAGCTGTTCTCCCAGCAGACCGTCATGAAGCCGCTCCAGAGATAGCTGTGTACCTGAAAGAGTCTGTGGGCAACTCCACCAGAATTGATTATGGCACAGGTTTGTTTGTGTTCTATACAACACAATTTATCTGTTCCTAGTTGCCTGAATAGAATAGTTACCAGAGATTGTCTTTATTTCTTAATAAGACTGTTACTTATGTCTTAATAAACTTAGTAGCTGCATCGGACAGATAAATGTCTAACAAAGAATAAACAAAGAATAATCATTTATAAACAAATAATAATTTATAAACAAAGAATAATCATTATTTTTACATGAAAATAGCCTTCTCCGTTGTACTAATGGGAATATCTAAAAAAAGACACCTTTTAACGTTTCTCCACTAAATGTTCTACTAAATGTCCACTAGAGGGTGCTATTGAAACACTATTCTTTATTCCTGTCAACAACTGTTTTACCGTAACTGCAATGTACCTGCATTGATTTGTTTTAAATTGCTCTTTTCAATCTGTCATCTAAATGAAGAGCTATCTATATGTAATATCTATATAGCTATGTGATGTAGGAACACAACTGTGTGTGCAGGTCATGAGGCTGCGTTTGCTGCATTGCTCTGCTGTCTTTGTAAGGTGGGAGCCCTGCGTGTGGAGGACCAGCTGGCCATCATATTTAAAGTGTTTCACAAGTTGGTAGCACTTCCTGTTTTGTGTTGTTTCCTAATATTGTTATTTAAATGTAACTCTTCTTTACAATGATCATTATCATCATTTATCAGACGTTAAACAAAAGCACCACCAGTTCTTTATTATGCCAGCATCTTTGCAGAGCAAACCAATAGCTTAGCATTGCTAATCTTTAATATTTGTATGTTCATTCAGATAGTTTCTGCAAGTTTTACTATTACATATTACAGCATATAATGTGAGTTTGTTGCATCCTAACACGTGCTGTGATCTGATTGGCTCAGGTATCTATGTGTGATGCGTAAGCTGCAGAAGACGTATAGGATGGAGCCAGCAGGAAGTCAGGGTGTGTGGGGTCTAGATGACTTCCAGTTTCTTCCCTTCCTATGGGGAAGTTCACAGCTTATAGGTAATTGCTCCATGTTTAGCGTTGTTAGTGGTTGCCATGGAGATACTTTTTGTTTGACCGTTTTTTGTTTGTTTTGTTTCTTTGTTTAAACCCACAACGTTTTGTCAAAATAAAATTGACAAAATGTAATGTGACACTTGAATTGATGTGGCTTGCTATGAAAACAGGTAAAACGAGACACTTGCAGGTCACATTTAGTAACAGCATTTTATTTGTTTTTTGTTTATTGTGTGCAGACCACCCAACCCTGGAGCCCAGACACTTTGTGGAGGAGAAAGTCGTAAATGAATACCACCAAGATTACATGTTTCTGGAGTGCATTAAATTCATCAATGAGGTGTGTGTATGGCTTCTGACATTTCAGCTTATTTATCATTCATGTCTTGTGATGATAAAACACAAGCATACATTTGCATCCGTGTTTGTAATTGCAAAATAGAGTTTTATGGTACTTTCACGCTAGCAGTGAATACTTTGTGTAACTATGAACTACAGCTGAGGGCACTTAAACAGTTGCTCTGTGGTCATGTGATCTCCATATCACTGCTCATAAAATCACAGCCATCCTAAATCTCAGAAGCTTCTTTATGATTTGGTTGGCAGGACTTCAGCTGTTCAAAATGAAATTCAAAATTATTTTTAAGTACCATCATTATCAAAATACATGATGGACTTGGAGGGGTTATAACAAGTTATAAAACCCAGGTTTGGACCAAGCAATGAACCCGGTGTAAAAGCGACCGTTTGACTAACTTTCTCTCTCTCAGAGAGGTTGTGTTTGGACTCCACTCACATGAGTCATTTCCTTCCTTCCCTTCACGTTGCTGTGAATCACTACTTTGGCCCCTGGAGTCCACCCCCTCCTTCCTCTTTCCTCTCTCTCTTTCCATTCTCTTTTTTTCCTTCTTTCCATTCCTCTATGCAGGGCTAGTGGGTCTCTGGAAAGTCCAGCATGAGGGCAGCCGGAGTTTCTGCATGTGTGAAGTACAGCCGTACAGCACTACCATTGATAAATTTCTCTTTCCTAAGGGCAGCTGCCCCCCATCCCCTTTCTTATAAATCCTCATGAATGGCTTTCAGTACAGTGACATGCTGTACAGGCCCTCAGTACAGCTGATAATCAAATGACAAATTCTAGAGTATGGTTAATGACGTGCTACATGTGATTATTTTAGTGATTAGAAGTGATTAGAAGCACCATAATCTGTGCTTTTATTACTAATTTTTGTTTTAACACATTTACTGATGGTGTATAAATATAAATGAGTAAGTACATTTACATAGACAGTTCAGGCTATAACCAAGCTGCTCAGTCAAGCTGTAAAACTAAACTCGCTCTTTACTTTTCTAGGTAAAAGACATTTTTATGTTAGTGACTTACAAGCCACATAATAATAATAATGCTTATGTTTTGTTGGGTTTTTATACACCTACCAACATTCAAATAAAATCATCACTTAGAAGATTGTGCATTTCAAATTGCTCCTGTCCAAACCATCTTTTAGGTTGCCGGTTACACATTATTTCCTAAATTTACATTATCTTCCTAATCATAATTCTGCCATTTCTATTTCACATTTCCCTAGATGAAAACCGGTCCATTTGCTGAACACTCCAACCAGCTTTGGAACATCAGCGCTGTTCCCTCGTGGTCCAAAGTCAATCAGGGTCTCATACGAATGTACAAAGCAGAAGTAAGTACCGTGGACTTTATTTTCAACATTATTTTATATGATTTTATATGATTATTTTATATGACGTGTTTTTAACCTAGTAACAAATTAAGCATGGAGTGACTTTACCTCAGTAGTAACTTTACCAAATGCGCATACCAAACGCATTAATAAATACTGCAGTAGAGATGTAGAATTAAACCCTTAGCTCATTTTAAGGTAGGCTGTGAAGTTTGTAGGACTGGAGCAGAAAGAGTTAATTGAGTAAGCATGTGTGATTGGGGGAAGAACTCAGTGCCCCACCCCCTCCTCCAAAGCCCACATCCTGTGTTGTGGAGAAGAGCCTGTGTTTCCTCCCCCTTCTGTCCCCTCTGTGCAGAGCAGAGCTGAGGGGCCAGTCTGTCTGCGAATTCCCCTCCTCCTTTCCTCTGTCTCTCTCACCCTGTTTGTCTTTCCCCACCCCCGTATATATCAGGCTCTTCGTCTGTCTGTGGCTGTGTTAGCTCAGTTCTTCTGTGCACCAGGGATAGAAGACTTTAGCTAGATGAGGAAGTTTTAATTGTGTGTCTGAGTTAAATATCAATGTCCTTTGACTTCTGTTGGGCGTTTTTATAAAGTACATGCTGAAATGCATCTCCTCCTCGTCTGCTTTGGGTTAATTTATTAAGAGTTTTTTTTACAATGTTCTGTTTACAATATCATACAAGGAACTGTCAGCTGTATTTGATAATATACAAAGTCAGTTACTTGTTACAGTTAACTTTTCTTGTGTCTTTTCATTTCTCTCTGCTAGTTTAAATAAAACCTACCACTTTAGTGGAAAATTGTTGCAGCAGGAAATAAACACATTCCTTACGTTATATTCACTGATTTAACCGGACAAATGTGTTTGTGCGTACACTGTTGCATTAGCCCACAAAAATGTTATTGGGACTTTGACAGAAAACAGTGACACTATATAAGTTTCTTCACCTAGTATTATTCTCAATGTGCTGCAGTTTTCCCTGACACTGTCTTTCAGATAGAGTCCCTAAAGAAAACCATAAACTTTAATGCGAAGACCTGTACAAATGTACCTTTGTTACTAAACTTATTCATACTCATACTCTTATACTGTTATTCATCTTGAATGCTGTGGCATCAGACATTTTGAAAGGTGGCAAATCTGTTCACTTCTAGCAGACAGTTCATTGATACCAACCGACTCTTTCTCTGTTGCGCTTTCAGTGTCTAGAAAAATTCCCAGTCATCCAGCATTTCAAGTTTGGCAGCCTGCTTTCCATCCAGCCCGTCAAACCGTGAGAAACATCAAGAAGAATCCACACCCTGTCAGAGAGCACAACTAAAACTGCGACTTCAGATGAAACCTCCTCAATCCATTCAGCCTCAATGAACAAACCTTAGTTCTCATGTAGATCTGCTGTTCTGTAGAGTCTAGTTCCGAACCTGCCTTTAATACAGCCTGTATTTAATATTCATGAGAACATTAAGGCCTTGATTATCAGGTTCCGGTGTGTTTTAATTGAACTAAACTCACGCAGGACGTCTTCAGGATCGAACTCCCTTGCTTCACACAATCTACTAGATCTAGTACTAGTTGCGTATGACGTAGACTTCTGATGGCGATATCTCTCACTTCCTCCTAATTAACACAATTTGTCTATATGGTTTCCTTTGACCTATTCCCTCCAAGCAGGAAGTCAGATTGCTCCTTAGACACATGCGCTGAACACTCTGAAAGCAGTCATGCAAATACATTATGATCTGGTTGGCATTTTTATTTATTTATCTGTATATAAATAACAGAGCTTGTCAGACTGAATGGTCTAAGGCTTGGTAATGTGTAGAATTTCATTTTCCATGTGCAAAGTTCTGCAACAAATGAGTAAGAAATGTGTGTGTGTCTCAAAAAGCACTTCTAGTGACCTTAATAGTGTGACTGAGTTCTTGTTTGGTTTTCAAAGATTGCTGAGGCACGTGTTGCTGTAAATGATTTTGCTAAAGGTGTCATTTTGCCTGTGTGAGACGTTAATAGGTTGTCAACAATTGTAGTCTTTTATTTCATTAATTTTAGTACATTATTGTTTTCAGTGCAATTCTTTCATCTTTAACAGAAAATAGTACAACTGCAAAATAATGTCTTTGTCTGTAAATATGTCACAGAAAGATTAAGAAAGTTGATACTGAACACTGGTTTTGTTGTTTTTTGCAACTATGTGTAGATATACTGCAATCTTACATTTGCAAAGTTCCAGCAAAAAAATGCATTTCATCTATTACGGTAAGCTAGTAAAGCATATTTCATTTCTGAACTTCATTATGTGTAAATAAATGGTTTCAGTTTGCTTTGAAACGGTCTCTCCATCTCAACACAGAGGAGCATTACAAAGAACATTCAATGAAAGTGGGGTACAGTTTGTTAAAATAACTGCAATTGGTGCAAAGCTTTTCTTATACAGATGCAGATAGGATAGAGACGGTTTCATAGGAAAGGCAAAATCAGCCTCTGCCCAGTCACTGTCACCCAACCGCCCCACTGTGAAACTCAGCACAGCTTGCTGAGTAATTGACAGGAACCCAAACGGTCGAAGGTGCCCATCTACCTCCCCCATTTTATTCAGCAGGATTCAAACACCGGCTGCACTGAGTTCAACAGCCGCAGCTGAGATAAGATAAAAGCCGTGCCTTTTGTCTGCATTTACATTTACGGGTACAACTAGTTTCACAACTAACTCCTAGTTTAGGAGGGGTTACACGTAATGCATGGTTAGTATGTATCATGCTGCTTGCGCGGTACGTGCTATCCGCGTTTAATGCACCGCATGGGTGTGTAATTGACGGTGCACGGATCGTTCCAAGGCGTTAAATGAGAAATATGTGCGTTTATTCCTTTTTGCACGCACCGTCCGCGACGGCGCTCCCAGCGTTCGCCACACGGAGGAGCTCGCCATACACCACAGACCGCATAGATCGCAACCCTACAAAAATAAGCGAAATATAAATGGTGTAACGCTTTTTGAAAAATACATTTAATAGTCTTAACTTTTCGTGAACACTTTCGCACTTTTCGAACAAATCTGGGATAAAACTAAACTCTTTACACTCACATGTTGCCGACATTAATTTAACCTTGCTAACTCATCTATTTAACGGACATGTTTCTTGCACAAGATACCCAAGCTCGATGCAACCGTATTACACATCGGCACGGTATAAAATGCATCGCCGCAATGTACGTACATGATAACGTACATATTACACCGTGCGACCGATTTACCTGGGTTTAGCGGTATTTAAATGTGCGCAAATTCGTCGAAAATAGCCAACATAACGACTTGATAATAGCCTGTGTATGTTGGAAGTTGATGTGTCGGGTGTACTGCGGTATCTCAGATTGAGGAGTCGAGAGGTTTCGGCTAGAGATGAGAGAGAGAGAGAGAAAAGGAGAGAGAGACCAAAGAGAGGACAGGGAGGGGAGGGGTGGAGGGGGCTGCAGGGAGCAGCGGATTCGAGGTCAGCCCGAGGTGCCGCTACATAGACGCTCTAATACCTTCATTCATTGATTTTGAGAAACACCACCATGTGGCATACAGCAGAGATAACACAGCCTGCAAGTTTACTAAGAGTTCTGGCTACAAAACGAGCGCGACTTGTACGTACTGCCCCCCAGTTGAGTTTGGCAGGCGGGCAACAGTGCAACGTAGTGATATATGTGTATCTGATCTGTTTAAATCCTGTTTTCAATATACACTTTGTTATGGGTTTATTCTCTGAAATACTTTCTCTTCAGTCGACTTAATCTTGGCCTACAGGTTATGATTTCAAATCCAATTGCCATGTAACTAAAATTACACATTTCATGTGATCCAAAATAGGTAAACAATGCTGTGAATACTCTTTTGGGATCTATGGTTGTTCGTTGTGGGGACAACCAGTTGTGACCAATTTATAAAGCTTCTTACCATTTAGCCTATAGGAAAAGTTTAATGTGCTTTTCCTTGCTATGGATATGAAAGTCAAAGACTCTGTTGTGCTGAGGATGTTGTGCTTGTGTATTTTGTATATGATCTGTTGATCTATAATCCGTTGACCTGACTATGTTAAACTCACTGTTACCATAACAGATCTACATTTCATGGCAGTTGTGATTCTACTCTTGGTTTATCAAGTGGTTTAAAAGAGAAGATGAAACCAAAGTTAATTTTCATTTTTTATTAAGGTTATAAATTTTAAACAAATACTTTCTAAAACAGTTTTACCCGGTGATATACAATTTAATATGCACAAAAATACAAGAATACCAACAAAATATGGAGAATACGTCTGAAAACGTCTTTAATTCAGTACACATAGTGCTTATATAATGTGAGGACGTATGGCTAATTAATGAGAGCCTTTTTAGAACAAAAGGTCTAACTTTGTAGAAAATAAAAACAAACCCACAAAACCAAGCAAATGCTGGCATCATGAATTACTGTGAAGGCTTACTCAACTTTTCTTTAAGTGGGCAGGAAATGGTTAAAGTTGGAATTGTTAATAGTCAACAAAATACCTGGCCGATAGTTGCAACGTGCATTATGGGAGTTGTAGTGTTAATTAATGACCCCAACGTTCAGTGTGAAGGGGTGACTGGCATAGGCGAACTACAAACATACTGGAGGAACTGGCACTGTGGGTCAGTGCAGTCAACAAAACGCACCAGTCCTCGCCACTTTCAATAACAAATTTCAGATTACAGAAAACAACAAACTAGACAGAAAGGGGGGTTCAAATATTGCACCTTCATTAGCCTACGTGATTGCCTTACATGATATTTTAGATGTAGTCTGTGTAAGCCAGTCCTCTTCCTGTAGCTCTATATTTCCTTAAGCACGAGCTCAAACAGTATTGTTCTTGTAGCCTTACTGGTAGTCGTTATGTTAAAACGTTATGAAATATTACACAGCTCCTTAACGTGTTATTCAATGGCTAACAACAATGTGCAATGGTAGATTTCTCCGTTTGCAGCCTGTCATTCCCAACATTACATGGGTAATGTTATTTTACAATACATCTTTGTGGAAGTTCCTTGTGAGAGAAACTGGAATAGGGAGAAAAGAAACAATCCACGAGAAAACATTCAAAGACTTTCCATGTTTGTGGCCATAGCTAGCTAGCAGTTTGCGTTGGGCTTAAGGCAACGAAATTCAACTTCGTTAGATTATTTCAACCTTTTAAAACGTTTGCAATATCGACATTTGTTTTAAAGGATACATAACGAGCGGTAGGCTACAACAACTGTTCGCCTCCCCATAAAACGAAACTAAAATCAAACAAAAAATAAAAATGCTTAAATAACTTTGTTGCAAAAATAAAAGTCAATTTGTTTTAGACTTTGTACAATTTCATAAAGTTTCTGTATTCTCATGAGCCACCACAGAGTCAAAAAGCTACAATAGCTCTTGTCCAAGCTCCTAAACTCGCCAGGGCTTGTTTGCTACAGAACTGTCCGTTTAAGGCTTGCTCTAAGTCCGCTTGTCTGCTCACCAGTCCTGTAAACCCCGATCCGAAGATCGAGATGAGATTGGAAATGTTCGATGTGTCCAATGGCTCTATGTTTGCGTATGAAGAGTCCTCGAATTTCGCTCTTTTGCACGGCGTAAAATCCGGTACCTCCTCGATTTCGGACACGTAGTAACCAAAGTCAAGCTTGCGCTTTTTGGCCGGGCTCTGTGCGCCCTGGCAGCACTGCTGGAGCGAAGCGCAGCAGTCCTGATGCAAATACCCGTTCTCTACTGTTGTAACGACATGCGTGTCCAAATCGAGCACTGTAGTTTTGTTGCAGTGCATGTTATTTACTGGCAAAAAGTCACAGTTTGACACGGGGTACGCTTCCGCACAACAGCTTCGATAGAACGAATGATCCGGAGCTTTGCAAACCTCTTCGTTTTGGAGAGGTATGGGCACCGAGCAGGCGCTGTCGGGCTGGATGTGCGGCACCGGAGAGGTTTGGTGACCGACGGGCAAGAGCGCGCCGCAGAGACTCGGCGAGTCGTTCACGCTGCCGCAGCAGTCCACCGTCTGATCCTCGCAGTCCTCCACCAAATCGAGCGGGTTTAGCTCCTGGATCTCGTTACAGACGGTCATCACCTCCTCGTATTGTTGCATCCTGTAGATCTCTGCGTACTTCTCGTTCATGTAAACTTGCCTGGCGTTCCTCAGCACGTAAGAGACCAGCAGGTTTTTGTGCAGCTTGATCCCCCCTCTCTGCGTACGGGAGTTGTGAATTTTCCGTAAAGATATTGAAATAAGACTTTGTGCATCCACTGCACAGTCCATAGTGTTGATCATGCTCGGTGTCGTGATGTTCTTCCACCTCTCCCACGAGGAAACAAACTTTCTTTCAGTCAGAATCACGATATTTCGTTCGGGGACGGAGACTTAAGTCAGCTCTGTGGACAAACATTGAACGTGGTCGTTTCTGTCTCAACATGAGATCGTAGGCAATCATTAGCTTGCGCCTGCTGCCATAGTATATATATGGCGAAGATGTTTCCGCCCACTTTGTTTTGGACCAAACATTGGCCAGGAATATCACTGAGTGACAAGTAAATCCCACCCAAAGGGTTTGATCTCATCCAATCACAGAGAGGCGGTTCTTCTGTGCTATTCAAATACCAAACTGACTTTACCAAACTGGAATGTTCTCATGAGGCGCATTGCGAGGTTTTGTCATGTGCGCCGCAATGACTTACTGGAGGAATGAGACGCAAATTCACCAAAACAGTTTTTAAAGAAGCTTTCAGTATTACGCGTGTAAACTTAACAGCATGAAATATAAAAAGTCTCTGTGGCCTTTAGGTTTTTCAGGTTCTCGAAAAACAATATTTAAAGTGCGTAAAGGTTTCATGCGGAATCATAACTATATGTGATCTATAGGCTATATAATATATATCATATTACATATGCATTAGTTGAATTGTAATGCTGTTGTTTGACTATACAGCTTATGTGTGAAAAGCCATTAATATTGTGGGTAAATAAGAACAGAATAAGAATAAATCTGTATTCAGAATGAATGACAGAAGTCATGTGTAATAAACTCTGTCTTTATTAAAAACACATTGTTCAAATATAATTCAGGATGAGGTTTCATTGAGAAATAATTAAGACATTTTTAATAAACCTTTGCGTGGTCCACAAGATACAAGAAACAGAAGCTTATGAAATACAGTTCAGATTTTATATAAATAAGAGCATTAGAATTGTAACAGAGGACATATGGACTGATGTACATTTAAATGATTAAATTCATACCAGTCACATATGCTTTCAAAATGATTTATAGTGCATCAAGGTATACATTTTAAACAGTACACGTAACCTGTGTGCTGCTAACACAATGCTCTTCCAATTGAGCTACAGGAACACAAAAATGATGTGTTGAATTGTCAAAAAACAAACAGGA
>JBAJNP010001032.1:0-70887 GCA_036877545.1 Yasuhikotakia modesta | reverse complement strand
CTCTCTCTCTCTCACTACACTGAAGTCACTTAAGTACTTAAGTGTTATTATTATTTTTATTATGAAGATCTAGTGCTCTTTAGCATTGCTGGTCAATTGTCATGAATCTGTCCCCACAGCAAACAGAACCAAACTGTGGCTTTATAAAGTGTAAGTATTGCTTATAAGTTTAGTTTATTCATAAAAACTGTGTCAAAGAAGCAGATACAGATAATTAATAGCAATGACTTAACAGCGAATAAATGACCAGCAAATTCTCATTCTTACAATCTCTTAAATGGAAGATGAGGAGAAAAGAAAAGGTGTATTTGTGTGTCTTTTTCACTTTGTAAGCTTCATCTTTCCCATGATGCAATTCTGTTGTGTCTGGGACAGGAGAGGAAGGAAACCTGATGACCTTATTCCATTTTGCATGCCTACGCTGTCGCTTTGCTCAGGAAAGCTGCCTGATGACACACACTCACACACACACACACACACACAGCACATTGGAGAAAAATGTTCCAAATGCTAGTCATCTTTAGCATAGGCACATCAGTACAAACACACACACACACATTTATATACAAGATTACAGTTTAAAAATGCACATTATTTCTAAAAAGTCATTTTTCTGGGGCCATATGTCATTTCAGTAAATCACAGACATTCTGAAATCCAATTCGGCCCATTGTTTTTTTTTTTGCTTCCCCTTGACTAGAGGACAACTTATGTAAAAAGTAACAAAGTTTACTCTATCCTCCTTAATTGATCTCCAGAACTGATGACAAACTAACGTATGGGTTCATCATTTTGTCTGCTAGTCTACTAGATTCAAATGGATCATGCTAGGCAAACATCACGCAGACGTCCACAGACGTGCTTTTCTCTCAAAGCAACAGAGAAGATGAAATAAACAAAGATGACGTAAAAAACAAGCTGATTTATTAAACAACTTGCCAGAAATGTAAGAAATCGATTGTGACTTGAGCAAAACTTTTGCCAGCCCTGAGTGTTGACTCCAGGTGAAGAATGTGGAAGTGTTTATGTGCTGAAGAGAGAGGATTGATTCTCAAGGACAGCCTAAGAGGAAGGTCTATGTCAGGCCAATTACATACACCAGTGGCCCACGGGACAAATATGGCCGCCTGTCAAAGGTTGTGCTACAGATAATCATTATCCATCCACCAGGGCTAAAACCACAGGCAGCTGACAGGGAAAACCACAATTGTAGGTTCTAATTGGTTACTAACTGAGTCACAAAAACACACATTTTTTAAACTGCAACAAACTTTCTCTTTTTTTGTTGTATAGTAAAATAACACACCAGACACTGTGGTCTCGTGATCTGGTCACGATTTAATTAACAAAATTTAAAAAAGTTATTATTAATAATTTTATTATTAAGCTTAACTTTACTATCTGTCATCACATAAATTTGAATTATCTGTTTTAATTCAAATTTCTCTGCACAGAAGTAAAGGCCAGTTAATTATTGAGCTAAAACTGCAAATTATAAAAAAATGAGTTTCCACTGATTATTAGTTATTATTCCCACTGATGATTATTAACTATCAAATGGATTGTGTAACATGCACCAAGCTGTGCATGTAAAGCGATCATTTAAGACTACAGTACACATATGCTAAATTACTATTCTCCACACGTGCATGTCAGCATGCATGTAAAAAGCATCAAGGTGAAATAACCGTAACAATGTGCATGCACACGTGTGCGTGTGACTTCCAGAAAACTGCAGCGCCACGTCAGAAAGTGTTTTGATCGGTGCATGTTTGTTTGTGATTGTACGTGTGTGTTTGTGATTGCTTTATACTACAATGACTCCACGTCATGCGGATCTGAGAACACACCGCGTGCACTGGCGCATCGCATTTATAAGTGTGTCAACCGCATCCCACCGCACGTGCTTTGCTGACGCAAGTTTTAATGGACGCCTATATGTATACAGCCACATTCAATGGGGCAAAACTGGAACTAGTAAATTGCCAATATTTTATTACTATGAACGCATTTGTCTGGAAACTATTACTCAAAACGTCATCACGGGAACACACAGAGAACTCACAGCAGGGGGAAAGATTGAGCGATGGAAGAAAAAAAGAGAAACAGTCACAAGGAACAGTACCACAAAGGCACCTGTCTCTGAGGAAAAATTGCATGAATAAAACTTCAAAAACACCTTGAAGGTTGTCACAAAACTTGTCCAGTTGCCCCACTGTGTTTTGTGACAAGGTTACCAACAACTGTTGGCAGATATAAGGCCATAATTTGACCCTAAGGAATAATATAGTTAAGCCTTTCTCTTTGCACACAGAACATGTGTAATTATTCAACTACATAAGACTAAACAAATTACCTTAATCATTTTTACACAGAGCATCAAAAAATACAGGATTTTACAAGCTTTCACAAATGGCTATTTTGAGTCACATCAGAGAAAAAAATGCAAATGAAATTAATTAAATGCAACAAACCATATGATTGAACATAGTGAGGATAGCAAAATAATAAGGCTTAACGTTTATGAAAAAAACTGTATCATTCAATTTGTTACAGAATGTTACAGAAGCTAGTAAAAGTTCAGCAGATTCCAACAAGGGGAAAAAAACACACACACACATATATATATATATATATATATATATGTATATATAATTTGTTAGGTCACCTAACACTGTAACGCTCACTAAAAGAGAACTCAAAGCTCTGTTACACACAGAAATGAGAAACAATTAGAGAAAGAAGTGAAACAATTACAAACAAGTAGCTGAAAGTGCTGAGCTGAAAGTGCTTTGAGTCTTTTTTCCCTGTTCCTCTTCGTTTGACCAGTCAGTCAGGGAGAATGTGTGCTTTTACCTCTTCAGCAGTACAGATGTTTCCAGTCAGCAGATCCCAGGCAACCAATTACTGTCAGAATTGAAGAACCAGCACTGAACTCAGTTACCAAATTATGACCATTCTGTTCACTGGAGTATTAACTGTGATTCATAAACAATGTTAAATCATTTATGGCAAACTGAAGGTCTACATGCTGCTGAGGAGAAAAAAATCAATTCACCAATACACGGTGATTCATAATGGATTCTGTATTGATTCACACAAATTCTGAATCAGTATTTTAAATTATTGTTTATGCAAAAACAACATGCAAGATAAAATAAAACAGACATGTTTTTGAATTGTGTGCTTTGAAAACGATGCATTAAATAATTTTATGGGCTAAAAAAGGAGAATTAAATTATTTGTTTTATTAATAAATTAATGTATTACACATTATGAGTGTCTGCAAACATTTATGCAAATCAACAAACAAAGTGAGATTAAATTATGTTACAGTAACTTTATGCTTAGATATAACCTGCTTCATCCAGCCTAAAGCGATACAAAGAGAGAGAGAGAGTGAGAGGACAGAGAAATTGATGTCTTGCTGTCGTGTCTCGTGCCATCAGTCAGTATCTGAATGCAGTTCTCTAAAGGCTGGTGAGCTGTTAGGTTTCCTCAGGAGGCTGAGAATACTGCTTGCTTCAGACCAGCCTGGGGTGAAACGCAGATCAGGGGTAAAAAACTCTGAGGCTTAAAGGAACAGTCCAACCACCACTGAAAACCTTTTCATTTCGTTTTCATTTCTTCTCACTCAGGTCCTTCCAAACATGCATGCCTTTATTATTTACATGGAACGCAAAATTTTATGATAACATTATTTTATATTGACAGTTATTATGTTGCCTATTCCACACACACATTTATTATATAACTTTAGACTCTACATGACTTTAGTCATGCAAATTATTTTTGTAAAATTTTGGCTATTTTCAAAAATCAGTTCATAGTGTTTGCTGTCACGTTTTCAAAGTATTTAAAAACGTTTTAAAGTATTTTAAATTTAAAATATGAAAAAAAACAGCAATACAATATTGAAAAGATACTTTTTGCCCTGTTCCAAATCCAAATTCATTGCATGACTTAGCATTCCAGTCACATAGACTGTTATAGTACTTTATGCCTGACAGCCTTGATCTCTGCAAACTTATATAAAGTTGTGTCAAAATTCTCACTAAGTTCTTCTTTTGGATTTCCTAAAAAAAACCCACACACACAGATTTGAAACAAAATGACAGAATTGTCTTTTTTTAGCGCACAGTAGCTTTAAGCCTTAATATCATATATATATATGTATTAGAGTTAAAAAACGTCAGTTAAACATTCTTACGGGTCTAAAAGTGTAAAAACTAAAATTACTCATTTCATTTACCTCAGTCCATTGTGATATTTTTATCTGCAATAATCTTCCTGTACATTTTCCTGTGTGTTCTGACTGCCTGACATCAGCTGCTCATCTGATTTTCTTTGAGGCTTCTGTAAGCCGATATGGCATTTACTCAGGGGACAGTTTGGACCCGAACCGCTGACATGCTCTCACTGTGTGTCCAGACACCCACCCCTCCCCCCGCCTCACTTCATCCCATCAGTCAATTCCTGCCCCATGAGAAGAGGAGAAAGTGGATCAGCCAGTGCTTATACAGAGATTAACGGACAGAGCGAGAGAGAGTGAGAGAGAGACAGAGAAAGAGAGTAACAGACAGAAAGAGAGAGGGAGAGAGAGAGAAAGAGACAGACAAGAAGAGAGAGGGAAAGAGAAGGCACACAGACACACACAGGATAGGTCTATAATCTAATAAGAGCCATCATTACAGTCAGTGTTTTGTGGATGTGTGTGTTTATGTGGGAAATGGAGCAGTGAATGTTAAGTGTGCGTGTGTAAGTGTGTATGAGAGAGTGGCAGTTTGATTAGCATTTGTACATCCCTTTATGTGTGACATAAAGACACTGCTGGAAATATAAATATGCCTTAAGCATGTGTCGTGTTTCTTCTACAGTTTATTTAACGTGTGGAAGATCTCTGTAAAGTTTCTCCCATGAGCCTCTGTGCCTGAACACAACACTCCATCGATCCGTTCATTGAATCCACTAACCACACACATAAACACATGCTTTGTTGCTGTCTGATGGTATTGAGCTCTATGGATGTGCTGATTTCCCATTCAGCTGCGTGACCTACTGACCCACACCTTGTATATAAGATGCCATGAATGTATTAAGAGGCTTTCAATACCTGAAGATAAATGATGCACATTTGTCATGAGTATAAAGATTCATTCTAATGTTTAGGTGCAACCATAATGAATTACAAAACTGTGTGCCAATAATGTTTACCTGAATTGTTTGTAAGGATGTGAAAACTTGATGTATTGTTGTCAGGGGATTGGCTGAAAGGTGATTGGTGGGTGGAGTCAAAGCAATTGAGGCAAAATGAAAAAGATCTTCTGTTGTATTTTGTCTTGTTTTCTGTTATTTTTTTATAAAAGTTTTGCGTTTTTGCTGAGTTTGGCATGCCACGTAGAAAAAATAGGGTCTGTACAAACACTATTCCTCGACCCACATTTCTGCCACTTACATTATGCTTTTACACAGAGTGTGAAACTCGTCTAACACTCTAAAAGCTCTTCCACTTATGAGACCAACCGGGATGCAATGTGGCTAATGGAGAAGATGCATTTCAATCTGTCCTTTCTGAAGGGCATCACTGTTCACTGAGGTGCCCCAGCAAAGGTCAGCGAATGACACGCCTGAATTTAAAGCATCTTCACATGAAGATCACATGCTTGCTTTTTGCTTGCTTATTTTGGCAATTTTAAATCAATTTGTTTAATAAACTCCCCAAAACTATTATTTTAGTCACTAAAATCTATTCCTTATCATAAAGGAAACTAAGATATTCCTAACAAAAAAAAATGTTATTTCGTTTGCTTAAACAATTTATTATATTGGTTGCTACAGGTAACCATAGCAACTGAGTGTTGCCAGGTCCACTTAGTATAAACAATTTCTTCTTTCATCTCATTTCTCCTTGGCTTGCTCATTTTACAACATGCAACTGTATGTTTTGTACAACTTTGTGTGAGAAAACAGCCGTTCGCTACTTATTTATTTTCAAAAGGATGTTCTTATTTATGAATAATCACAAACAGCCTTGCGGGAAAAACTACTGAAAGACTCAGTACACATCCTCTCAGATACAGCACATGCTGTGCCACCATGTGTAACTGTCTGTGCAGCAAGATGAGAAACAAAACGGTTTAGTCATGTTTGGTCCTGATGTTAAATCAGGTTGTTTATTACTTATACAGTTGTGAAATGTTGCCATAAACAACAGACAGCTTGCATTCAAACTCTGAAAGGTGATTTTTTTCATTTGTAATGTGAAAATAAAACAAAGGCTAGCAGATGATATTCTTATTTTTGTTTATAGTAAATCTCAAATGTACTATAAACAAAAATAAACAAAAGTGCATTATCTGTTTTTGTTTACTTGCTTGTTTTACAGCATAATGTATAATAATTAATGGAATTATTTTTAAATGTATTTAAATATATGCAATTTAAATTATGTCAAGAACACATTTCTCACAGACACAAAATGATATTTAAAAACTGATTGTCAAATTGATGGTTAAAAGTTTGCAGATGGTGACATCTAACAGATACAAGAGAATTATGACACTAAAGGCCTGTAATTTCCACAAAGAACCAGAAGAGTGGAAGTGTGTGTTTTGGAAGTGATGTGGACAAACCAACTTTGGAATAATCAGACAAAACAATAAACACCTGTTGCTGTCTTCAGGGCCCAACTTCCCCTTGTATGACCCAAACATGAAAAAGCATACTAAGGACGTCTCGCCCTTTCAGCTTTCATATTCGCCCCTGGACATTTGAATTCCCTTTTGTGTTTGGATGTTTTGTGTTTTATTTAAAATAAAAGCCTCATTGAGGCATGTTGCCACAGATCCTACTGTGTCTGTTTTCAAAACCTGCCGACAAGATGAATGGACTTGGCACAGTTGGGAATATTCAATGAACAGTGGTGGACAACTCTGGCATGGAGGGCGGAGTAAATCTGGAGTACGGACAGTGTACCCAATTTGGAAGTTCAAGACAGCCCCCCAGCTGACGAGTGGATGAGTCTATTGGCTATTGAACGGACCCATGTTTCTGTGCTTACTGTACCACTGGGGCAAATGAGAGAGAGAGAGAGGGACAGAGAGAGACAGAGGGAGACACAGCCAAGAGTTGCCCTCCCTCTGGCAGGACAAAGCAGCAAACATTTCCATTTCAAGGGCTGAAAAAGGTTTGTTGTGGAAGTCTGAGATGAGAGCAGCGTGTCACTTGGTAGGGAATATAATGGAGGATCAGCCTCCCCTTGATGGGCCCCATTGTTGCCTGGGCCCTGCTGTCACCGCAGAGCCAGAAAGTCACAACTGGAGCGAATGTCAAGAGGAGGAATGTGATTATTAACTGTGCTGGCAACATGTGATGAGGTAAACCTGGATCTTACACTGTAACATCACACAGGTCTCTGCAGTGGGAGAACATTCTGTGCACAAATAAGAAGTGACTTCTGACATCCAATCAGAAGTCATCAAACTGCTACCTTTGTGTTTTTACATTATTTTCATATTTCTGAACTTTTTTCATTGTTTTCATAATTTGTAGTTTGTAACCTTAATTTAGTTTTAGTTTAAACTAGTTTTAGTTCTTGAGTTTTTTTACACTAAGTAAAACAAGAAGTTCCAATTTAGGTTAGATTATTAGATTTATTTTTCCAATTTTAGTTTAGTTGAGGTTACCTAGTATGTTTTTTTCAGTTTCAGTATTCTTTAGAGCTGGCCAGGTACCCAATTATATGAGATTACTTAAATATGTTTAACTGTATATTGTAATGCATGTATTCATTAGACAACATTATTTGAATTGTAAAAAATACTAGGGTGTTTGTGGAGGTGCATGTTTAATCCAAATAAAAACAATACCACAGCAGACAGCAAAGAGAATTAGAAAACACTTTTGATATCTTTTGTTATTGACATCACAGCTTGTGTGTCTGATTAATACATGTGGTACTTCAAAATCATCTGTCACTTTGTAGCAGCTAAACAAACTAGGTGGTTTCCAACATGGACAGGTCATGTGACAAAACTTCATCTTTAAAAATCACAAAACTATGAAGAAACATGGCTGACAGCTTTAGCTTGAGTCACAAAGGATATATTATATTAAATTCATGTTTGAATATTTATGAACTTCTGAAGTATTATTACCATATATGTACATTAGCATACAGGTTTTGTAATGGCCATTAAAGGTTATTATATTCATACAGTGATTAATCAGGGTTGCTGTAAAGTATCAGGCACTGTAAAGTATATCTACTTTACATATTCATAATTATAAAGCAAAGCAACTTACAGTTCATTCAAGTTACACATTATATCCTTTACACTTACACATTTAGCAGACACTTTATCTGAAGTAACTATCAGAGTATGACATTTTATCAGTATGTGTGTTCCTGTGCACAGCTAATGCAGTGCTCTACCAAATGAATAAAATTACCAATAATTGTCAGCCAAAATACTGTCTACCAACTTTTGTTTTCCACTTTCTCAATGTAGAAGTCCTGTCTCTTAATTTTTAAGCTGTATTGAGATCAAAAAGCAAGACTCAGATATGGGAATGTACAGAACAAAACACCTTTGCTTCTGTTCTGCAGCAACCTTATGTTTTCCTCACAGTTACAGTTCAGCTGCCTACAGAAGTGACTGATTGTTGATTAGCACAAACTACACAGCATATATCCTAAGAATTACCCACACTTATGAATAAAGAATTAGCATGCAGATTGATAGAATAAATGTGGCTTATTGGCAGTGCCTCTGTGCTTTACCTGTAGTCTTCTATTAGGGATTTATTAAGATCAAGGTAAATATGGAACAGTTTGACAGTCAGGAAAGCGTGTTTGCTTTTATCAATGAGATCTGAGCTGCCCCTATTTTCTGCCACTCTGTAAGGTGTTGCGTCCTCTGGGCACAGAACTGTCAATCAATAGTCATACAGCAAACCATACATACAAAAATATTCCCAGGTCTGCTGATAATATAAAGATTGCTGGTCTTGGATGTGCAGTTTGAAATGCAACTGAGGTAAAACAAACTCAAATTCTGCATTTAAAAATGTTTTAGAGGAATTCACCGAATGAACTGCACTCATTGAAAGTGGCTTTTATTTGTATGCCTGTACTGTCCAATGCAGTAAATGCGCACAAAATATTCACATAAATATGGGACTTTGACTGTACGGCATCAATACACTGCAATTCAGGCACCTGGCTCTTTAAAATGCAAAGTGCACCTTTTAAAATAACATTTGTTTACTTCCTGAATTGCACTGTAATGGGGCAAGCTGTGCAACATTATTTGAACCAGGCAAAAAGTGTTTTTGAATTAGACGCAATCTATAATTTAGAAATTTACATGGAAAAGTGGCATGTTTGGGTTTATCATGACCTTGACAACATTGATCTAATTTAAATACTCACACTGTAGCTGTGTTTCAAACATCTAAAGGGTGGATAAACTGGATTACGTGTGTGAAAGTGAATAAGGACATGTGTAATCTGCATCTCAGTGAGAACTTTAATAGTAATTGTACATCACAATAACTTTGCTTTGCTTCCTATAATCTGTACCTGGACCTTAATATTCAAAGAGATCAAGGCCAAATTTACATAATGTTATAAACAACATCTAATAAAAATGCATGTGTTTATACATTTAACAGCAGCACACCGTAGTCATGGCTCAGCCAATTACCATGACCCAGCTTTATATACAGAGATGCGCTGTCAGACGTAATTAATCGCACATCTGATTTCCGCTCTGAATCCTGTGGGTGTACATCAGTTATGGCAATCTAATTTTAAACTAATGAAATGATATTAAAGAATTTATAGTCTTGTCAAGTCTCACTAGTGCAATCGTGGATTTAATTATGACCACGGTGGCATAAAAGTGTTTATTGGCATCTGTTGTCATGCCAATAAAAAACAGTATAGAGAATGTTATCATTTTATCACTGAAATTAGTGACTAATACTCAGTTGTGTTTACATCTTCCCAAACTTTTATCGTCAAAATTCTCAATTCTCAAAGTTTTCTCAACAATATGCAGCTCTGCAGAAATCTCAGATACTCCTCAGATATTTCTCATCAAATTTGTATGCATGTGATTGTCATAATGTAGTCATCTGATTGATGTAAGACACATTCTTATTTTCATACTTTTTTGGTATGCCAACTATTCATAATTCAAATTCATTTGAGAAATTGTAAGTGTAAGAGAATTTGGCTTCATCAAACATGAATAAAGAAAAAGTATGTTAACTAACCTGCAACTTCATGGTTCGAACAGAGATGGCGATAGAGCCAAATTCAGCCAATACTTATAGACTATAGCTTTGAATGAAACATACAGTAAGTGACCTCACCAGTAAGTCAGTCAGGCTTTAAAAAAAACAACATATAACATTTACGAGAGATTTTCTCTGGGTGCGAGTGAGACTGCAAGTGCTGGCTTTTGAGAAATGTGAAGCCTGTGAACTGTTTCCTGTTGACGTGTGATCTAAGTAGTGACTGTTTGTCTTTTCTGTGTCTTTCACAAACAAGAACAGAGACCAAGAATGAAAAGAAAAGCGGAAGTGCTTGAAGCATGTTATGCCCTATTTGAACCTGTGCTGACAGCAGTAAACAAACATGATCTGAACCAAAGCCCATGTCTCAAATCTGGAAACAACACAGGCATAACCTGTGTATCTGAAGAACTTCCAGTCTACATAAACCAACAGTTTAGACATATACTTGAGAAGATTTAAAGATTCAGCCTTTTTAACCAAACAGACTGATAAAACTGTATTGAATTATATAATTTGTGTATCAATATAAATAAGTAGGAATAAAACACAGTAATTAACCATGTTCTCTTTAAGTTGCCTTTCTTAGCCCCTCATTCGCTCCTTAAACATGCCATGCTGTGCAAATTGCTCATTTAAAGGTTTTTTTTCTTAAAGGTAGAGTTGGCAGTTTCAAAGAGACTAGCATAAGTAACCTAGCTTCAGAAGAATAAGATCCAGCCCTCCCTTTAGAGTGCTGGCCAAAGCCACGCCTCCTCCAATATATGAATGCATACATCATGCATACATGACAGACAAGCAGGACATCCTATCATTGCATTTGCTTCCAATTAATCACCTAACGTGCCTGGAAGCCTCCATGGACATGCAGAGAGTTTTGCCTACAATAGTTTCATTTCGCCAAGCTTAATTATTGCTACGGTTTAAAATCTTTAAAGACAAAACTGACTGTAAATTTACAGTACTGAAATGAGCTCCACAAATGCACATTGTTAGTTGTAATGAGATTCTTTTCACTGTGGCTTACAGGCTTGGATATGTAAGCAGTTTGATTTCATCAGTAATGCAGATGTGGTAATCTGTCCTAGGTCTGCATGTCCAATCTTTAGTCTGATCGGTTTCCTTGACACTCTTTTCTTGTGCAAATGAGAACATGGTGTCTGAGTATGAAGAGGACAGAGAAGGTCAGAGGTTGCATTTGTCTTTTTGTTGTTTTCAAACGGCTTGTAAGATATGGATATGCAAATGAGAGAGAAATTAGCATTTGTGTAAGGGCTCCTGGTGTCATACCTGTGATAGCTTGTTATTAAAATTTTACAAGTGGGCAGAATTTTTTTAATTGCATAAAACAGGAAATAGAGCTTCAGTAGAGGAAGGGCCTGCAGCAGGAAAATTGCAAGTTTTTTTATTTTAATGCGTCTACTAGAAAATTTGGCTATATATGAGTACATACAGGGAATAGTTCCATTAAACAAAAATCCCTTTAAATAACCTATATGACCTTTTTATAAAACAATAAGAATATATTAATATTAAAGTATACATTTGTTTAATATATTTAGAAAAAACAACAACAATCAGATTGGGAACCATACACTGAAAGTAAATACTGACCAAAAATTCTAATGAAAAAATAATTTTCTTTTGTTTAATTCCAACTAGCAACTTTCTACAGCAGAAAAATATTAGCTGTGTCCTAAATATTTGAAAAACAAGACAAGTGAGAATATAAAGCAGCCACCACAAGTTCATAATCTAGATTTGCCCGAATCGCTGTGCAGACTCTTATTTATCAGGTAACACAATGTACCTGCAGCACAACACTGTCAAGTAAACAGTCAGCCTTATTTTTTCATTCACTAAAGGAGACATTCAGCTTGTTAACTGTACTTTACTGTTATAAAGGCACAAGATGAATAACAGTACAGTACTACAGGCAGCCTCTGGAGAACTATGATAGTTTGACCGCAGGCAGTTTTCTACATAAGCCACCGCCCTGAGCAGCCATTTTTTTAAATTGGCACTAAAATGGAAACGTTTTTCTCAATTTAAACACAAACACTGAGGCGTTTTCTCCTGAGGCATAACTGATTCAGGATCAGAGCCATTCCCATGAGCTTATCGCTTTGACCCAAAACTGCAAATACACAGAGCAGTGCGACCTCAAATACAGTACATTCAATGAAGAATATAGGACAAAACTATGTAAAGCAAACTTGCAATTTATAAATGAACATAGAGTTCTGAAAGTATATCTTAAAGGTTAAAAGCTCAATTAAAGTTAAAAGTTAATTCATATAACTTTGATTTTATCTATTCTTTATAAAAAGCAACTGCATAAAAGTAATATTTAAAGCAAATGATGTACTTTAGAAATTTCAGATGGAAAAAACTCTCAGAGATATTGTGATCTGAATGCTGTGATTAAACCTTTGATCTTGCAGCGTTTTGACATCACCCACAATTTCTTCATTTTGTGTCTGTCAATAACACAGCATGCAATTAGTCTCAGAGTGTCTGAATCTTCAGTAAACATGAAATACGGTAATTAAACTAATCACTCGTCTGAATTGCACCCAGAAAATGTGATTATATTTAGCTGGCTGGATTTTATGCGCTGAGAGTAAATCTGTCTGCGTTGGTTTTTCACACCATCTAAACTTTGACTACACAAATTGTTGATTTTAAATTATATTTTGAATGGCACGATATTACGCTTTAACATCCATATGTTATCGTAGTGATAATAGGAGTCAGTTACACTCATTTTATACTTAATCACAAAGTTAATTTTGCCATCTTGAGGGCCACATGGGTGACACAGCAGTGCCAAGCATGAACATAGCAAAACGTGTTTGTGTGTTGGTGGAATGATATCTGAAGAAAGGCAAAAATGGCAGCAGTATTACAGGATACAGCGTACACACATTACATGTATGCATCTACATTCCTAGTGTGTAGTGGACATTGGACTCTCTCTCTCTCACACACACACACAAACTGTTTCCAAGCAAAGCAAAGCAAAAACTGAATTTTCTTGGATTCTAGAATCTTCAGGGATTAGCAGCCGTTCACTCACACCTACAGACCAAGAAACACACAAATATAATAGTACCTGACAAGATTATTCGGGTCTATCTGTGACCACTGGTGGATTCTTGTCAAACTTTGCAGAAACAAACTTTCCATTGTTATGATTACATTTTTCTGACCAATCACAATGCAATAGCCACAGTAACTGATTTTAAACTCTTTTTTGTTGGCCTTCGCTTTAAAACAGTGTTGCTGACAGGTAAAAAGATTGCACACACACAGAGGTACAGTGTTGTTATGGTGCCTCTACAAAGATACACAATGTCCAGATTTAACTTGGCATCAAATATGAGCTTTATAGTTAAAACAAAAAATATAGCTGTCAAATATTAATTATTTTGATTCATTTAGAACACACCTAAAACAAGGCAAATATAACACCAGCATGAAATAGTCAATAGCGGTTTTAACACCAGCAATAGCCGTTTTAAAATAGCATCTACTGGTAAAAATAGCATTTGCTAATATCCACAAAGTTATATGTAGCATTTTTGCAGTATTTTATTACTTTAATTAAAGCTCCTTAAACATACATTTCCCCTCACACTGGTTCATTTACTTGCACTTAATGAGAAATTATAAATACAGCATTAATGTTACATCTTTCTCATGTTGACATGAATACAGTGACCTTGGGTGTTCCTTGGGTTTAAAATAAAAATAATTTCATATTTTCCACAATGCCTTGTACTTTTGTGCTATTTTAAGTGTCAGGTGATTCTACAGTACTTATTTTTAGATGCTACCATTAAAAACACATTTCGGGATCAGCCTGCATAAACTCATTTGATCATTACTAGCTATCACTGTGACTGACTAGTTTAAACACCTCTGCAGTCGTACATTTAGATTACTAAACCGTGACAGCCATAATCATAATCATAACCACAATGCTTGAAAGACTTTCAATTAATTCAAATAAACTACACATTTCTGTTTCCATTCAACACTTCTTAATTTTCAGGTATCAGTCATCTTTAAATCATTGCATAAACCTATAACAGGTTACATTTGTTTACTTATTCTTAATACTATCCTTGGAGAGTCTTAACCACCTTTGCATACTAAAGTTACTATGTTAATTGTTAACTGCAAGCTTTCTATTCCAAAAGAAAGACAGAAAAAAAGAAGCTCCTAGATTTGATTCTGTTTGTATATATTCTAAGCAATGACTGTTGTCAGGAATGTTTCGAGAGGAACTTTGGAGCAATGTGACCTTGAGCGTTTGTTATTTGCAGGGTGCCACAGATGGAACACTGATTATCACAGTAATGATGAAGAAATTCTTTGACACTGCTGAGATGACAATGACATTCCTTTCACTTAGTTCTGCCTCACGCAGGGATTGGAGGCTATTGGTGCCAAATCACAATTATAACAATGTATGTTTTTTTATTTTTCAAACCCTAAATAGTCAAACTGAAAACACACAGACAATCTGTATTGCCAATAAATACCCAGTGCAATACCCAATATCCAACAAACATATGATTGTTTTTTTGATTGTTGACATTACAAAACTTGACCCTCAAACCTTTATTCCCATAATGCATTGTGTATGTTTATATTACAGAACAGCATACTATGTAGCAGCTGAATGCAGGCTATGGATGTGTGTAGCTACAGCTACCCAACAGAAATATGTATAACATGAAAAGACACACATGTATTTGGCAGTCATACAGTGAACTCGCAACAGGTATTTCCTGTGTTCACTGGTATTAAATCTCTGAGGAAGATTCCTCAGTGCAGCTGTGCTTTCATTTTGTCTTTGCAAGAGATAAAAGCGAAATCTCAAAATACAAGAATCCCCAGGTATCACGTGTAGGAAGCCACAAAAATCTCTGTGATAAACGTATTGAAGATGTTTGTTTTAATTTTATGTCTATATATAAACTTGCTGTTAATAAATGAATTTGACTCTTAATAAATACATTTTGTGAACCTGCACTGTTTACTAATTTATCTCTCTAAATCGTGCATCTCTACAGTTCTGCCCAAAGGTCACAGGTTTTTTGTAGACTTCATAACTCTTCCTGTTTAAAATGCTTGTAGACTCAAATGACAAAGGTCACCTATATTCTCCAAGCAAATAAACATCAAAGTCTTTTAATAAGATATCACTCAGCGTTACCTACACACGCAGTTCTCATAGGAGACAGAGAGGCATTTAAAGGGCAGGAACACAACAGGGAGCAAACATTTACACAGGCTAGTACAGTCACACAAACCACCAACTTCTACAGCTCTGATCAAAGCCCAACATTGAGACTCGACCCCTTTAACTCCAGTGAACAACTAACCAATAGGGCAACACCTTGTTCACATGACATTAGATGTGTGTTATTTGATTTTTGTGTGTTTGTAAGCTATTGATAAATATAAAGGGATAATTAGGATTTATCAGTACAATCCCCTTGGCAAAAGCAAAATAAAGTGTTAATTTCATGTAGTGCAACTGGTACAGTATTGTGTTAGCAGGCCAAAGGTTGTGGGTTTAATATCCAGAGAACACATGTACTGACCCATATGCACTGTAAGTCGCTTTGGATAGAAGCATCTGCTATTTGCATAAATGTAACTGCAGACAGAAATAGATCTTTTGTACAACAAATAAAAAAATGGCAAACTCTCACACAATTCTCATCTTTCCTTTTTATTTGCATTTTAAACTTTTAAACCTGAGGTGGGAAAACAGCAAAACCCAAAAAAACCCACTATTATTTTCCAAATAATATATATTTTTTAATTGAAAAATATTTTGTTGTAAAACACATTTTGTACTTTTGAGTAACTACTCTATTAGCCTGTCACTTGCTATTATACCATCCATGGCTGTGATATTTTTCTTAAAAATATCTTAAAAATATCACATTTCTCTTAAAAGTATTCTCCATCTTTTACTGTATTTGCATTTAGCCTCATCAAGCCTAAAACATCAACTTATGTCATACTACCAGAATTTTGTCTATCTATTAAAATAATTATGAATACTGAATTACACATACTGCATACTGGTAAAAACAAAGCACCTTAATGTTAATGAACCTATTACCGGTAACAGTCAGATACTTTAATGTGCCCAAGGCTGTCTAATTTGTTGCCTCAAGTATGGATTTAATATTGATACAAAAGGACGACAGACTGGATTCACACTAAAACTAAGTCTGGCATTGATCCAACCCTGTAACTTTGGGCCTGAGGTAATGTATGATAAAATATGATTTCTTGAAAGTTTAGCCATAACCTTTTCAAATGAAATTAATAAAAAAAGAAATCTTGACTTCAGACACAAATGGCCCATTTCACGAGAATAGCCCATCTAGTTTATGCACACAGGAGACTTGGAGAGAGATGAATACGGTTTAAAGCAAACTGTAAAATGTGTCAGTGGACATGTAGTTCATTATTCTGATGTATTTTATGAGAACGATCTACAGCTTTAAGACTTCAGAAAAGCTGCAGTAGAGCTTCTCACCTGTCTCTGGCAGTTAATTGAACCTTGTGGGTGGTCTGTGAGGGTGTTTAAAGGTCTTTGGCTGTCTACCACAAGCGTGTGTCTGTGTGGAAGAATATATACTTATGTGGTCATGAAAAAGTCATGTTTGACAGCGCAGAGGTGACAGTCACACTAACAAGGTCAGGGTACATTTATGAGATTTAAACTACCACAGGTTGAGAGACAAAATGAAACGCATTTACACTTAAATGAAATTCTGCTGAAACACAAAGACAAAGACACCCAAAGACTTTCAAACATGTAAGAATAATATTCAACACACACCTGCATGACACACTTGTACACACCCACTGTGTACCATATGTGTAAGACCAGTTTGTCCTTCTTAAAATGGACACATCTTGGACTACAGTTTGACCTTTTAAGAGAATCTACCCTATACAAGGGCCCAGTGTTTTGTTCTGGGATTGTTAAAGCTTAGCAGATGCCCTTTCTAACTGGCCCCTGTGTTTTTCCTAACACCACTCAAGATAAAACAACTGTTACGTTTAGTTAAAAGTTTGGCTCAATGTTTACATTTATTGCTTTCACATTTATGACATCAGTGCTTGTGTACATACATTAAATTCTGCAGATCTGGCAACCGAAAATTGCCTTGGAAGTCATGAATCACTTTAGGTTCTAGATCCTAAATATAAATCCACTTTCAATCTGAATTCAGACCTTTGTTGATTTGGTTAGAGCAATTCAATATTACTGTAAGAGGATCTGAAAAAAGTCAAACTTCTTCAGAGTTTCCAAACTAAATAAAAGGGGCTCAGAGGTATGTGTGTTTGTTTACAAACAACTGAGAGAGGCCGGCTCTAAGCTGCTCATCATGTAAGTGTGCTAGCACAGCAGGGAAATTAAAACCTCACACACATCCTTGTTCTAACTTCAGCACATACACACTCGCATTGCAAATGCGCAGGCAGAGACTAGAAATCTACTTTGCGCCCCCATTATCATGTAATGGACAGGGAATACATTAAACAATCTATAATTTACAAGAATAAGTCACCAATTTCTTTTCTGCTCTCCTTTTTTCTGTGAAGAATGGGTGAACGGGTAATCATGGGGAAGGCTTGAGGGGGACTCTCCGGCGCTTGCAGGGGTAAACACCTTTTATTTTTAGCATGCTGGCACCAAAACACAGCAAACAACAGAATCGGCTGAATAAATTCAGTCTGAGTGAAAGAGAGTGTGTTTATTTTTAGAAAGTCGCATTGAGATTTTCCTGAGTGAACTGCAGAAATCAAGCACGTGGTTCGCCAGCAGCCGGTTAAAGCATGCGCGTATGCATGCATGCATGTTGTTGTTGTTGCAGAAAGAAAACAGAGTTCCCCCACACTAAGATAGAATAACTGTCGCAGGTTCAAGACAGACACTATGAATGTATGTATGTTTGTGTGTGTTTGTGTGCTGATACAGACCAGACCATAGCAATTTTAACCAAAAGTATATGAGAAGAGGTTGCAATTGAGTTTTCCATGCACGTTGCACGTATATGCTTGTTATGTTGTGCAAAATGCAATACACTGTATTCATAGTTACAATCGCTGATAACATAGATGATGATGCAACATGCATTTAGTGTTAAATGCAGTTCACAACCCAAGTCTCATCGTTGAAGAGAAAATGCAATGGATGTGTGACATCAGGCGAAAAGTCATTCGCCAGAGGCAGAGCAATGGAAACATGATTACAAAGACAATTTGTTATTTGGAATTGTGCACAATAAGACCAGAATCATACACTGAATAGTCAATTGTAATTTTATCATGGCTTTGAGATTGAGTTCCTGTGGTGAATGTCTTCAAAAAAGAAGAAAAGAAACTGAGACACTTTATATTCTTTACCTGTAAGTGAACAAGCTGTGTGTGTGTGTGTGTGTGTCCAGCTGTCTGGATGAAAAAGCAGAGAATACAGGAATGTTAAGCTGGTGTGTGTGTGTTTGTTCTTTGGGAAAAAAAGTCATGCTGCTGCACAGGGAGTTGTTTATCCTGACAGGTTTTCTCTAAGGTTGGTATTGTGCTCGTATCACACACACACACACAGGAAACAAACTCTGTTGGACAGTTTTTTTTTTTACCTATAATATGAATTCAAATTATTGTGTCAATTGCTAATTTCACCAAGAAAATAACCAAAGTCACTAACAGTTTTGTTCATTTGCAACTTTTGGATAGAAGATTTTTTTTAGGGAACCATAAAACAGTTCTATAATAGAACTATTTGCTCTGAAGAGCCCTTAATGGTACCATCTTTTTTAGACCGTGTCAGTTTGTGCTACAGAAACGCATACTAAAGTGGTGAAACTATGTGGACTCTGAAACAGTGTTTTAATAGAATATTTTAAGGATTTCTTTAGGCTACGCTGGGGTTCCATTGCAAATATATTAATGTTAATGCAATTTTCAAGTGAAGAATGGGTAAAATTTTCTGTGTGACTGACAGCATGCCACAAATGTTACATAGTCCATCAGTTGCACAGAATGCAGAATCCCTTCTTTAAAAGGTGGTCTTCTAACCTAAAGGTTGCTACATTAATCCTAAATAAAAGTGACCCAGGAGCAATTCTAAGTCCAGTCCAATTACCCATGTACCCTTGAGGCACACACTTACCCTCTGCTCACTTTAGGCACACTTTCCATGCAATTAGTGCAGCATAAGTCTCCCTGGATGAAGTGTCGGCTAAATGGAAAGTAACTAAGATAGACAGTCTTGCTCCCTCTTTCACAAACCCATCCCTTTATTCAATCTATCTTCAATCTATTTCTAAATACATGATAAATGAAGGTGTTTCATCATGTTCCTGCGGCGTAACTGTTCAGCCTGACAATACAGGCCAGATGAGAGAAAGATCAAGGTCATGGGTTCAATTTTCAGGGAGTGCACGTACACCATAAAAACTGATGACATGTCTGACATATTTAATGTGACCAAAACCTGTTACCATGTGCAGCTTTTGTCTGGAGGTAATCAGTGTATTTTGGCAGTGGTGCATTTTCAAGAAGCAACATACAAACGTGTGTGTACATATATACTATATGTCTCTCTGGCAAAATGTAAGCAAGGGCCTAAAGCTTGTTGCTTCAGCAGTAATTGGAGCAAGTTTGCAACAAGTAGCCTTATAATCTGTACGAAATAGCCCTGTATTTTATCCCAACCACCCCCTGCAACCCTTCCCCTGCATTTAGCCAAACAATTACAGAAAGTGGCTTATCAGTCATTTGCCTGTTCTCAGAAATGAAAAGCGAGAACGTAAGTGAGACACTCCGGGGGAAAAGCAGGTTTTTCTAATATGCTTGTCCATATTGCTGCCCAGTCTCACTGCATTAGCATGTAAATCGGATGGTGTGAGGCCCGCAAGGAAATGCATACGAACGCCTTTCTTAAAGAGACAGTTCACCAAACACAAACCCAACATAACATGTTTGCCATTCCATTTGTGTGACTGTTTCTATTGTGAAATATGCTTTGAAAAGATTATTTTTCCTTTATCTGATTTGTAAAAAAAATGATTTGTGAACTGGATCAGCTGCTACAATGAAAGGAACAAACATGAATAAACAATTTATTTGAATATTGGTCTGTTACAGTTACCACTTATGCCACACAAGTTGTATGGACAACTATTATGATGTCATTTTTTAAACGTAAAGGCTGTGATCAATATAAACTTCTGTGCAGAAAAGGCAAACGGCCTGTACAGCAAATCTCTGTTTCTCCTTTTTCTATAAAAAACTGAGAGAAGAGCTCGTTCTTTCCTTGTATCATGGATCCTCTAACCTTAATTCTTGACCCAAACTATTACTAATAGTTTTTTTTATTTACTTGCAGTAAATTTTGTCTTATTGAAATTTTTTTCTTATTAGAAGAGGCAGGAGGCAACATTTGTTAAGCCATGCCCTGCGCCACTGTCTTGTTGATTATATCTAGCATGTGGCTCTTTCAAAAGAATACTTTCTCACGGTTTAAGCCGGGCTGGGGGTGTTAACGTCACTGTAACCACGCTGCTCCAGAGTGCCTTGTGGCAGTACTTTATTTTAACAGATTAAAATAAGACCCCGAGGGGCTTGGAGAGGGGCTGGGTTTAACAGAAGGGGTGGTAGACTAATTAGCTAATGACCTTGTTAAACTCACCAGAAACTGTCTGGTCTGTGCTAAAGATCACAGGGCATTTGTCAGAACCCCCTAAAGCTCTTACACTCATTTACTGCTGATACCTCTAAAACTACAGAGTTGATATAATGTCTAACGTCTGTGATATAATGACTAATGACATTCCCAAGTCTTTTCATTCAGTTTATTTTATTTAGTTATTTTAAAATCCTGATTATGTCTCAATCTTAACCCCCATTAATTAGTAAAAGCACTGCCCAGTAAAATTCAGCAGAAATTTGGCAATTCAATTTAAATGTACACATTTTGCAGATGCAATTCTAAAGGGTACTACACTGCAATTGAATATATTTTGTCTGTCCATGAGTTCTATGGGAATTAAACCCATGACTTTGGCTTTTTTAGTGCCTGCTTTACCAAATTAAGTTACAGAAATATTAAATCAGAATATATATGCAATCCTTTGTTTTGTAATTGTAATTCAAAATTATGATAAACTAAATCTAAAATAACCTTTTTTCAACCTGAATTGCACCATTTAATTTTAGGATTTTTAGTTGTTCTTGTTTCGATTTTGGCCAAACACAACAACAATTGCTATTGTATGTTTTGACACACTCTCACAGATTTTGACAGAGTGGTGGCCAAATGGGTCTTCTTCAGAGACCCAGTGTTTACTGGATCAGTCCTTTTGTGTACTGTTCAAATTACTATTGACAAAATACTGATTCACACCATAGGGATCTAGGAAGTGGACTAAAACACTCTTCACATACTCTTCCTGTATTTCTAGTTCTTTCCTTGCATTATTTTTAGTTTTCCCCATCACCCCAGGACTTACTTTATCTGCCTTCCTCTTTGTCCATTCATTCTGTCTTCCATCTGTTTTTTTGTCTTATTCATCATCTCCATTTCTCGCTCCTCTTGCTTCACTAAACATTCCTCTCTTGTCATTGAGATTTAAGTCCTGAGCAGACAGGATGACATGCCATTCTGAATTATTTATACAGCCGTGAGTGGATGACGAAGACTACAGTGGCCTCAGAGGTGTATTTCACTGGTGGTCAGTATACGCATTAAGCAATGTTTCACTAAAGTTGACTTGTTTGTTGTCTGGGGTCAGACTATAGTTCTTGTAATTCTTTAAACTATGTTACTGAAAAGTTGAAGGCCAGCTGGCAAGTATTTGTACCACTTTAAAAGGTGAGATTGTTTTACCCAGCTAACAGAAAACATTCTCAAAATATTACCAAACAGTAACGTAAATACAACATGAAAAACAGAACATATGACTGTTGATTATTTGAAAAAAAGTCAAAGTTTTTAAATGCTTTTATTACTGATGGAAGCATTAGAGAAACATTCTTACAACATAAATTGTTAGCTGGAAATGAGAGAAAAAACAAAACTAATCACCTTATAGCTGCAATGATGCTAGTTTGGGTAAAACCAGTTAAATATTTCTTCCTCACATTTGATCATTAATTAGATTTTGTTTAATTTGTTCATCAGTTTCATAATTGAAATCTGTGTTGCTGGTCATAAAACAGTGTTTTACAGAATATAACAGATACAGAATAGATGATTATAAATAGATTAATTTAAATAGATGGCTGATGGTAAATAGTGGTTTATATAGACATATAAGACATACAGAAATGCATATGATAATCCCATTATGGAACAAAAATGTAAAGTTAATGTAATATAAAAAAGCTCACTGCCAAACAGCAGTTAAAAGCTGACAGTAAAACTGCTACTGTTCACGTCTGTTGTCTAGGTTACCGATGGGATCAGGGCATCTCTGGAGCCGTCGCCTGTTGTGTGCAGATCAGCGAGATGTTCTGTGGCTCTGCGACTGGGGCACGAGACCCCAGCCAACCGCGTCACTTTAATCATCACTGGAGCAAGACGAGGTGAGGGGTGAAGCAGCGCTGAAAAGCACATTCACAGCACCGGAGGAATTCAGATACAGTTCAGACTGTTGGGTCAAGACAACCAGCTGTTAGCAGAGTGGCTTCAATCATTAATGGAGAAGCATGTGACAGAAGTGAAAACGTCTGCTTCAGCGTTCATATACAACCGCTGCCTGTTAGCTTTAAGCTACTGAATCAGTCACCCTAACGTAGAATGAGTAATTGTATTTCAACACGTGCGAATCAAAGGGCGCCGCAGTCATCCCTGGTTTTTCCACAGTTGAAGATATAATGAAACACCTTCCGGCTTTTTCTCTTACCTTTCATGTTCTCCAAGCACCAGTGAGATAGGAAGACGGAGAGGAAGTTGAAGGCTGAGGAGCGTCCAGATGAATTAAAGGAAACATGAAGAACATAAAGCTGATATCAAAAGAGGTTAGAAAGCCTGGAAAAAGTATGCAGAGCTAACTCACTCAGTGAGTGTGGTGAAAGGAAGAAATGTGGTATGGGAAAAATCAAGGTTAGAGAGTGTTGAGGTTTTCAGTTCATATCCGCTGTCTTGCTGACTGTCCTGGAAAGTCCTGCTGTGATGTGTTCTTGTAGCCTTTAGGATTAGAAACTATTCCACAATATTAGTGTGTCTTGAAGCTTCACCAATGCAACACTGTCAACACTGTTTTTATTACTAAATAAGTAACCATGGATATATCAATATAATGCAATAAACTTTAAATGCTACGTCCAAACAGAAAGATGTTTGGCAATGGAGCAGCATCTTCTGAAACGCTTCTTCGTCCATCTTATATTTCTGAGGTAGCTTTTGTAGCTTCACCTGTAGCAGAAGCCTCATTTTCATGAAAACTAGTTAAAGTTTTTATATTTCATATTGCAAGATTGCTGGATTATAGCTGCTATTTTCTTTCTGTAGAAAAAAAAACATTCTGCTAAAACAAACAAATGGACAACCAGAACCAACTTTATTTTTATGGAAATGCCACACACAGAACCTCACTTTGTAATCACCCATTAAAATATTCAGTTCTTCCTGACTTGCCCAATCAATGTGCCGTTTAGCTTGTTTGGTTACGCTAAAGCAGATCCTGACAGCCCGTGACTCTTGTGGGGATTTTCTCCTCACAATCCGAGATCATGCCATTCTGTGAGGGATAATTCCCTGTGGACTCGGTGGGGTATAAGGCCAGATGAAACATTACCTTCCAATTAAACTTCTACCAGCGGAGGCTTAAACCATTGGGATTTTGAGGCCAGTCTGGTGTGACCCAATATGGTTAAGGATGATTAGAGCACTACATAGAAAGGCTATTTTAAACATAGGGTTGTGTCTAGATCAGTTTACGACTGAATGCCATGAAGATGATGTGCTTTTATTGTCAAGTGGATTTCTGTTTTCTGCTTGTGTTTTAAGATGACTGAACTGACATCTATATATTCAAGCATTTGACATGCTTATATCTAAAGGGACTTGCAGCGTATTCAAGATATGCATTATCAGTATGTGTTGACCCTTGGGATCAAACCCTGGACTGCTAACGCAGTGCTCTACCAATTGAGCCACACTAACAAATCTTGTAGTTGTTGATTTCGTTTTGTCAGCAACACAAAAATCATTTTTCCTGTTTTAAGAAGGCTGGGGTGTCAGGAGCTATTTTAAAACATAGAAAATGCAGTTTTCTCGATGGCACATTCATGTATGTTTAAGCAAATTCTGCCTTACAACCTCCAACTGCACTTTCCAGGGAAGAAATATTCAAGCGTAAAGTCCTTGCCCTGGGAGGGTTTGGATATTAACACCCTGCCACGGCACGCTAGGTTTCAGACATCCCTGTTCAAAGGTTCAATTCTCTGAGCTTCTTGCCCGGGTTGTGTCCTGTCATCATGCCAGGTCCCTCGCTCCTCTAATTATTCATACCTCAACATTTCTCCCTCGCTATCTGCTCAGTCTGACAGCTCGACTCTCCTTATGCATGTTAATCACTCCATGACTTGCTAACAGACCTGCACACTCACACCAATAACCCAAGCTAACAATTTTAATGTTGTGGGAATGTTTTCCTTATGTTTTCATTAAGTAACAAAAATGTAAAAAAAATATATATATATAGTTCTAGAAAGATTGTACTGTATTTGCTGCATAATACAACATTATTTGAAGGTTTAAAAATTATTCAAACTTTTTTTGGTTGCTTTATTATAATGAAGCCATTTTAATGTTTTAACATAACATAAAATGTTGAGAGAACCTCTAACAAAATGTTAGCCAATGTTCTTGAAAAAGTCACTTATGTGTTGCTTTTCCTAAACAACGGTGAAACAATTCTTAAAAAATTCACAATTGATTCTGACTAATTTATAAACCTAAGATGTCAACATATCCTAACAAAATTGCTCTATTTTGTTGGACAAACTAAGACCTGCACTAAAAATAAAAAAAATAAAAAGCTACTGTCACAAAATCAGTCAAAATCAAAATCTCACAAACAGTCAACAGTCAAACAGGCAGTGATTTATAAAAACTGCCCTGCTCACTTCATCTTACCATCTCAATTAATCATGAAAGTGTTTCATAACTCATGAAGCTCAATAAAAGTCTGTAACAGAAATAACTAATTATCATTACATTCAGATTTCAAGAGATAGAAAATAGCTTAACATAAACATTCTTCAACAAGCTTTTCAGAGTCAGCTGCATGGGTCATGAAATACTATATATATACTATATACATGTTAATGAGCCACTAACACACATTCACAGAACTTTTGTGTTTGAACAGAAGAAAAGGACAAGTGTGTCATTCACTAAATAAAACATTAAGACATGATGATTGCAATGCAGTTCTTATCTTTCCAGCTCACACATCACTGCAACTGTTCAGGTAAAACAGGGTACCTTAGACCAGAGGGGGCAGGAGTTTAATGTAAAGATTGTGGGTTTTTTATTGATATTAACTTTAGTTATAATAAGTTCATCTCTGGCCTCTTTTCTGTCTTTGTTGTATAGACATTTAGTGATTTTAAATAGAAAAAGCTAGTAAACAAAGTTAAAACCAAATTATGAAGCTTTGTTCATTTAAACCGTAGCCTATTGTTCTGTTGTACACTAGGCTATGGTTTAAATCCAATTTTCTGTTTAAATCTTGTATAGTATAAAAATTGAACTTAAATGGACCTAGTGTTGTTGCATATACTGTTGTATGTATAGATTGATGCGTTCAATAACATATATAAATAATACAACAATGTCTGTACTGTATGTGAGTGTGTCTGCGTTAACTAATAACCAACACCTGCTGGCAAAACACCTCTGTCTGAATATACTTCTCATCCAAAAATGAAAGTGTGCCTGACAGCCATCAATCTGTCAAAGGTGACACTCAATTATTGATCTTTAAAAACCTGCTGCTATTTTGGCAGAAATGCCAGTGCAAGGGCCACAGAAAACCTTATAAGATAAGACGTGCAGAGAAAATAACAGCTTTAGCGAATGATACGGCACGTGCGCCGTCTTCTACGCGCCGTTTGGCGGAGGCGAGAGGTATTTTGATTCACTTTTCCGCCAGTTTGTTTCACTTGTCACAATAAATGATACAGCAGCATGGGACTTCCTGCTAAGCGTACGCTTTTCCCACAGTAATTTGTAGACAAAACTGTTTCTCAAACAGGCAGACGCTGTGGTCTATAAATACTCACATGAGACAGGAGATTATCTGTAGCTATTATGTAAGGGTGACAGGGACACGATGATAGGCAAAAGAGAGACAGCCAATGGCCTGATGAGATCTGGATGTGAGCACGCAACTTTGTCTCCAGTTATACTCGTGTCTCTCCTTCTAATGTTGGACTCTGGGAGTGATTGGCAGATTATAAGAGTTAAAATGACAGTTGGTATGTCTTAGAGAGGTGACATTTCAAACTTGGGAATAGCTGCAATAATATGACTGTGAATGAAGATGCTACCCTTTATTACTGTAATTTGTTTTGTTTTGTTTATACAAAAGTGTCTTTTCTAAACTGCTTGGCTCTGACCAAAGTAAAATTTGCATACAGCTGTTCCTTTAACAGTAGCAAAAGTTTTAAGCTTTTATAATCGATTGAAATTTTGAACATAACACAGCACATCTATCTTACCCAGCTAACCGGAAACTTGCATTGTTTTAAATTTCCATTTAACTCTATTTGAAAAGGAAACTATATTTAAGCTCACCGGATAACTTTGTCTTACAGGTACAGCATTTGAAATCTTTGGATTGGAACAGCTCTATGCAAAAGGACACATTTTGTTTTAGAAAGCTATGAACATTTACTGAACCAAGAACTTCCATCTTTGATATTTTAGATATATACTGTACATAATTTCCTTCTGTTCAGCCCACGCCCATCACTTCTGATAAATGGAAATCTTGTTCTGCCTTTTACTGTAATATTTTGTGGTCAGGTTTACAAGCAACAAATATCTAATCCAACACAATCTAAGATAAGCAGATATTAAGGCATTAATTAAACCATTAAGGAAAATTATACAAAACTGTTTTTCATAGCTCATAATGTTCAATGAGTTTGCTGAGCTCAGCACAACAGCACACAAATAGTGTGAGACAAGATCCACGTTAAAATGAACTTAAATTTAGCATTAGAGGTTTGTTTGAAGTAAAATCACCTTAAAATGAAATAATTAAATACCTTGAAACTCTCATATTTGCTTCAATAGTACAAATGAATGTATGAGAAACCACCTGTATTGCTGGCACTGGATTTTACATCCCGAAATGCGGTGCTTGTTTTTCTCTGTGGGTTTCATAAATACCTTAACTAGGTCAACTAGCTTCAGCAGCTGTTTTGCTAGTAAACAGCATGGCTGTCTTGTAAAATAAATATCTGAACATACTTAAAAACCTGTTTCAACATATGGGCCCACACTTGTGCCAAACGTCGGTTTGTTTATATTTGTTTATTTTGTATGTATTGCATGTTATACTTTACAAACCTGAACATACTAGCATAAACATGGGCCAGCATGGAGACTTAGGAATTTTTAGCAAGGTAATTAAAAGGAATTTAAAAGAATGTTTATTTTTTATGTATTACTGCAACAGGGGTGTAACAATATACCAAAGGCACAGTTAAGTTTATATGACTGTTTTGGAGCCACTGTACAGTTGAGTTCTGTTTGCTTATGTCATGGTACAACAATGCTTGTTCACACTGCATTTTAACTTCATAATAACAACAACACTTGACAAGACTGTAACTTCAGTCTATAGGGGGAATTTCCCTGTCAGAAACTCATATGGTGTGATTTATAAATTGGGGGAGGTCTTGTAAGTTGTTGTAGGAAGACATTATAAACTATCCCTGCATTTTTAGGTCAACCTCAACAATGGGCCAGAGATGAGTCACAAAACAGGGGCGTTCGGTTCATTATAAGACTACTGCAGTACATGGGGAAATGCGGTTTGTCTGTTCAGTTTTGAAAATTGTTACACCCCTAACAGCACTATAGACTCAAATTCATTCAGAGCTATCTGAAGAGAATGGGATGAGATACAGAAATAACAGATAGCAGAGCAAACTGAGATCTTGTGTGATGCTATTTAGAGTTATATGTCAGCAGACCCTCTGTGCTCGTATTGGTGGAGAAGCTCAAGGCAACATCAAGATCAGTAACAGGTTTGGTAGAAATGGTCACGGCATCCATTGATGCATGAACTGATTCTGTCAGTCCTAATGAAGTTAATTCCTGTGAGATAAGCATTGTTTTGACTTGGCTCTCAAAGAATGTTGCCAACCACTTCAAAATAAGGACAGGTGAAGGTCAGAGAGGTCAAGTTTGGTTCAAAAACTGTCCGGAAACACCATATGGCTGCAAACGTGCAAACTTACAAATACACAAATTACTGCATATATACATGTGACTGCATATACTGCTGCATGCATGCAAACAGCTGCATATACGGCTGTACATACACATCCGTCTGGTTACATGTCAAGGTTACATGCAAACACAGTGAAGAACTGCAATGATCTGCAAGGTTACATGCAAACACAGTGAAGAACTGCAATGATGTCCAAGATTACACACCACAGCAAATACGAGACATTTCTGAAATAGGCAGTTAAAAGAATGAGGGGGAATTATGGTGTGTGACTGTAACATCAAAATGATTGGCCAATCCAATGTTTAAGGGCCTGTTTACACCTGGTATTAAGTTGTCTTAGTCTCCGCCCACTGGCCTAATACATGATCATTGTGGGATGTGTTGGGAAGCACATTTGTCAGACAGGATTTCAACCTTGACAAGCTGAAACTAAGTTTATTTCAAAACAAAACAAGAAAACAAGGCAATTGATCTACAAGCACAATGTTTTTCATCAGTTTTAACTTCCAGTGTGAGATCTTGAGGCTATCATTGCTGAAAAGATAGTGGCTGCTCTCCTCTTTTACTTTTGTCTCATTTTCATTTGTCATCCGTTGCTCTGAAATAGTCCATAATATTAGTGTGTGTTTAATCCTCCAGCTGGAGTTTTGACAAAAACAAAAGGACCAAAGACTCTAAGGGGCAGTTGTGGTCTACTGGGCTTGTAATCAGTAGGTTGCTGGTTCGATTCCAGCACTGGCAGGTAGCAACTGAAGTGCCCTTGAGCAAGGCACCTAAACCCCGATTGCTCCCCGGGTGCTGCAGGGATAGCTGCCCACTGCTCTGGGTGTGTGTGTGTGTTCATGACTTGCAGTGTGTGTTCACTCCTCACGATGGATGGGTTAAATGCAGAGGTCTCATTTCGGTTATGGGCAACCGTAACTGACAAACACGTCACTTTCACTTTCCTCTCAAAAACAAGTGGACAAAGACAGACAGATTACAACACCAGAATTAAACAGCATATTGTTAAGTATGGCAACCCATAGCCAAAATGTGACCTCTGCATTTAACCTATCCCAACTGAACACACACACACAATTTTGGCACCATTAAGTCTCGCCCCTAGCTCAAGTCTTATAGGCTAATAAACAGTGTTTTATTAGCACCAGCAAGCCACAGTGTTTATAGCATTTGTACACTTCTCACCAGACTTTATCATACAACATAAGTGTTCACATTTAAAGAAACAGATGGATTCTCATTTTTTCTTTTTTGAGTATAAACAGAATGATGCTAATTTCTGGATAATATCAGAAACAGTTGAAGCACTCTTGTCTTTGTGGTTTACTAACATAAATTATAATGTACTTTTAATTAATAAAATCCTGTGTAAGCAAAGACACAAATATGTTAGTTTGGTAAATATCTAATTCACACTTTCCTAAAGCTTTCTTCGTTTTTGTTTTGCTTTATTTCTATAACTTTTTACTAAATTGAAAAATTACTTTTTGCCCTTAGGGGAAAAAAATAAATATTTATACTGTTAAGAAACTTTTTTACATGCTTTAAGCATAAACATCACTAAATATATAGTTTTATTTTCTAACAATCCATTATTTGTAACATATTGCACCTAGTGTTTAATATTTCAGATAAAGAGAGAGAGACATCATCTGTATTCATCTGATGTATTCATTCTCACCAGGGTTCTTTAGTCTAGTCATCAGTTCTGAGGCACATCACCCAAACATTCAGATCTGACTCACCCTCAGGCCTCAGATATAGATCAATTTTGCCAGTATTGGTAAATGAGAATTGTAGGCATGGCTAAAGCTAATTAGATGAAATAATAATATCAGTATCAAACAATAATTGATAATAATTAAAAGACTCAAATCGTGAAAAACGTTTTAATATTTTAGTCATTCAATCCTGAACTTTCAGTCATTCAATCCTGGACTGGAAAAAAGTGTCGTCAAGACGTTTAATAGTCTCTGAGATGAGAAGGAAATTATAACAAAGCAAATTATGAAAAGGAAAGAGAAAAGCTCAGTTACTGTACTTAATGCTTAGTATCTTCTGCAGATTTTTTAGAGTTACTGTAAAACTCTTTTCCAACCAGACATTTACCCTAAAAATAACTTTTCCCTAGAAAGTGGAGATGGAAGACAAGCGAAACCAGGATAACAGCAGATCTGTCAAGATTCCGTACACCATCACATCTGAACCTGACACATCTGGACAATCAAAACATTTATCTAAAAAAAAAAAGTTTCCCTCTGGTTGGTGAGGCTTCTGCACTAAAGATGGTTTGGCTATTATGAAACCGCAAGTCAAAAACTGATGTGTTCCACATCTATCTATCCTTAAAGAACACAGCAAGGCATGAAGATACAATAAAGAAACAATGCGGTGCTTTAAGAGAAAGAGCAAATAATGTTCTCTAAATGTTCTTTTTCTACTAAAAAAAAAATCTACTAAAGGGTAAGAAGGGTTAATGATCAATCCCTCAGTTTAAAGTCTCGGTTTTACTGTGGGCAGTTTGTTGGAGTGTTCTGTTATTGTTTATTAACCTATTCAGCAAAGTGAAGACCTTTCTGGCCTTAGAACATCTTAAAACCAATGCCGAACCTTCAGGGAGACAAAAACAATAAACTTATACCACCATTCTCATTCTTTAATGTGATGTTGGGACTCAATACTGTTGCTGTGTAAAACAAAACTGCAGACTTTTTTTAGCATTTTCTGTGTTGATATTGGAGCAACATGAAATTGACTTAAACTAAAAAAGCTTACAACTGTTAAAAAGCTTAGAAGAAATGAGGACATTAGTTATCATTATTTAATCATTGTACTTAAAAGGGGGAAGTGAATGTTGTCTCAATAGTGTGCACCCAAAGTAAACACTTTCAACTAAAGTGCAAACAGAACATGTCACATTGAATCGGACAGTATGTGTCCTCGTACAGTAAAAATATTGGCTCTCTCTATTTTTGTACAAGTACAAACAGTGTACAGGAAATAATTTAGGAAACAAAGCTGTACTTTATAGATTTGAAACAGGTCAGCTGTCACAATCTATTACATTAAGTGATATCACCTCACAAATCTGTACACTCCACAGTTTCCTTTACTGCTTGTACGCATGTAAAGAAATCAATGAATATAGAAATGCAAGGACATATTAAAGTCACATGCATATACACAAACCCTATTGCATCTGCACATATATGCCCCATACATTGATTTGCTAATACAGGTGCGAAACAGTTGCCAAATAGACTAGATAAAACATTCCACCCTGGAGGAATGAATCTGATCTTCTCAGCTGAATGTGAATGGACAGCCTTTAAGATGAGCTGCAGGCCTGTTTGATTGGGAAAGTGATTGTAATTTCAGTCTTCGTCTGTGGAAACAACATCTTTTTGCATTCACCGTACCAATTTCTCCTTCTCGTTATCTTTGTTGTCTTTCCTAAAAGAGAGAAAAGTGCACCTTCCTCCACGCATCCCGACGTGTTGTATGATGTAGGGGAAAAGAGATTAGCGTTCCTGTTGTACCGTGACCTTCTCGTACAGAGCTACAATGGCTTTATTACAAGCAAAGGAGAACAGCAATTATGGATCTGTAACTGGGTGAGAATTTCACACGTCTTGAGAATAGAAGCACTATTAGCAACTGTCACCTCTGAGGGCTGCGAGCATTCAGAGTTGGTGGAGGACATATGCTACAGGTAAAGAGAACATGAATGAGGCTGAAGGTTAACGCTGCACAATAATTTGTTGTTCCAATGTAATGGTCTTCAGCTTCAGGACAGTGAAGACCACACAACAATGAAAAAATACAAATGAACATGTTTGTGGATAACTAACCTCTTAAAAATTTAGCGTTTGTTCACAATCGCTTTTTTCATTTTTTAAAATTTTGTGCTTCATATATTCTTACTCCCCAATGTTCCCATTTGTTGCCCGTATTATTTACTATATGTTTTTTTTTTATTTAGTTAGGTAGGTAGTTTAAAGGACCAGAAGTTAGATAAATAACAGGATAAGTTTATTATAATCAGTATGTTCATTGGTGATATGAAATTTAATGCAGTTGAGGTTTTAGCACCTCAACTGGAACCTTTATTGATGCTGAAATTTCATGCAAAGCGTCACAGCAACACAAGCCGAATTAATCTCACCTTTTTAATAATCTGCTAATTGCAAAATGAACAGTTTGAAAAATTGTTAAATATTATTCCACCAAAAGGCATTATGCAAATGTATTTAATTTCATTTCATTCTTTCAAATACACTGTTGTGAACTCATTTGGCCAGTTTTTAAACAAAAATTTTGGGCCACTTCAAAAGGTCAGTCTTCATGTTTTGACCTGGTTTTTGTGTTCATTGTTTTTTGGAAACGGTTGAAAAACATCCTTCAGGCTCTTCCCAGGAGACTCAAATAGAATTTCTAGCAGAATTTTTCCTAGTATTCTTTGCACGATCTATTTCTCCAGTTTTAATGAGCTGGCCAATCCCTGCTGAAGAACATCGGCCCCACAGCATGAAGCCACACCCACTGCTGTACACCACTGCAGGTGTGGCATTTCTGACATGTGGGCAAATAGATTGTGTGTCCAAGAGTGAGCAAATCTCTTTCAAAATCTGTTCCAAAGTCACAACAGGTTTGCTATTAAGCTTTTTGGCAAACTCCAGTGATTCTGTTTGAGAAATATATTTTTCTGCTATCTTCCATGAAAACCAGTGTTGATATAGCCACTTAATATAACTGGTGCATTTGTGCATTTTTCAACTACTGTTGTGTAATGTGTAGTACAGTAATGTGTAGCAACCAATGCACAATTGTTTTATTTTAGATGTACACGGTTATCAGTGCTTAATAACTTACACATACACAATTTACTATATTTATATTATAGATTATATATAATCATATTATATAATCATATTTTATGCTTTATTATCATCAGAATGAGTTAATGAGTTTCAACATTCATTTTCAGGTGTTTCACTTTCAAAAGAGACGTGTGTGATTTCCTGCCCTCAAAAACATGAAGGAAATTATTCTCAATTGTGAGATACATTTAGTTTCTCTTCTTCCACCTCTGTTTCGCGTGACACCCTTCCACACGAGGTTTTGGAAGTGATGTGCATTTGGAAGGGCAGAAAATCACATTTTGAAAGGGAGAGAATGGTTCTACTCAAACATCCGTATATAAAAAAGGTTTAAATGCAGAGAGAAAAGATTTGGTTTTAAGCAGCCTATTTGTTTGGACTTCCTGAAATCTTTACATTGAAAGATGACAAAAAAAGAGAGACAGAGGGAGAGAAGGAGGGAAAAAAAGTCCTTTTAAAACCTCATTATGGCTCTGTTGGCCTGTAGTTTGTCTGAGCGCAGGAAGCACGTTGCGGAAACCACCTTTGCTAATCCTCCCAGTTTGAAATTCAAAACTCAAAGCGCAGCTGGAGAAAAGATGGGAGATGAAAAATAAGGGATGAAGGGGGAAAAGCGAGTATAAGTGTGAGACAAGGTTTTATGTGGATGAGGACGGCTATATTTATTGTGTGAGAAAACTGTGCCAAAAACTAAAAGAATTGAGAATGTGAAAGATTTGACTAGGTGAGGAAGAAAGTGAGAGAGACAGAGAGATTTTCTTTTCATTAGAGCTGTCTTTGCTGGCTGAGAAAAAGATTAGCTGGGTTTGCTTTTGTGCGTGTCTGTCACTGTATCCTCTATTATTCACTCCACAGTCACACAGTTTCACTACAGCACAAGATGTGGTACTGTGGCAAAGAAAGCCCTCATCTGAACTCTGTTTAACGACCGTCAGTATGCGAGTCAACGGTAACCTGAAGTCTGAACATAAAAAAAATGAAATAACTCAACCTACAGTTGCCACGAACGTCTGAGGCCACACTAAAAGTTAAAAAATCAGATTTAACAGCAAACAAAGTTGAAGGATCAAACAACACTTAAATGTAAAATAAATGATTTAAGAATATTCAAGATTCTGTGCTACATCTACAACCAAAAGTAACAATTCTGAAATCCAGTCAAATGTTGTACAAATTGTTAGTCAATGCTAACTATTTGATCAGAAACACTGAAAAAAGGCCAATTAAAAGAACTGGCATTTATAGTGTCAGACTTGTGAATGCCACTGTAGATAAACTATTTATATTCATGCATCATTGAGAAATACACAGTGCATAGCTGATAGCAACTGCCTTAACAAAAAGTATGTGTATGCGTGCTACCACTGTGAGGATGAAATCTGACCAAATTGATACATTTACACATTCACCTACATTGTGGGGACCAGTCACAATATTAAATGATGTTTTTGTTTAAAATGTTAAAATGCAATAAAGGTTTCTGTGAGGGTTAAGTTTAGGGGTAGGTTAAAGTTTAGGTGTTTAGGTGTATAATCCATCTGGTTACTTGTACCTGAGTAGCTCAACTGGTAGAGCATTGCATTAGAAATGCAAAGGTTGTGGGTTCGATCCCAGGGAGCAAAAGTACTGATAAAAATGTATGCATTAAATTTACTGTAAGTCGCTTTGGATAAAATCGTCCGCCAAATGAGAAATGAAACTACAAGGACAGTAATCAAATAAACAATGGGATAAACATGCTAGATCCTACAAATATAAGCATAAAAATACAACAGAAGTCAATGGAAATTCACCACACTGTATTTGTGAAATGTATGTGTGAATAACTAAAATGAAATGAATGGATTTCAATTTTTACTTGTCAGATTAAAGCAAATATGACACCTGCCAATTCATATATCTTCCCTGCCAACACACACTGTCTTCCGTTCTGTCGTATCTCTTTTTAGAGCTATCTTCCCATCCTTAACAATAATGTAGTCTGGGCTTAAACGCTTTGATGGTAGTCGTTTGATTGACATACAGGCTTCGTTGAAGTGACGACATGACCGTGCAACGGTTTTCATTTCAAATCACATCAAGTCACAATGTGCAAAGAAAATTGTGAAGGTGAATGGAGCCATTTGGTTCTTAATAGCTCTAGAAATTATCTCCCAAGTACTATAGCTTGTGAAATAATGTATAACACAGAATTATTTTCATAATTGTTATCAAATCAGATGTTAAAATCCATTTTAAAATCCAAATTTTACATTGAACATTATTCTACATTTTGGAAATAATTTGGAAACATTTTAAGTAAAGAAACAATATAATGTGAAATGTTTAGGATTCTAGGTTTCTAGGTCACAAAATATATTTGGAAACTTACCATGTTAACTTCTTTGGACAAAAGATGAGATTTATTAGCTTTTATCAAAGCATACAAGATAACAGATCACCTGGTTTAGTACAAACATCTTAAGTTGGCATTGTGCACATTAGCATTTAAACAAAACATCCCTAATAGTAACAAATTCTAAATTTTGTCCCAAACTTCATGCAGGGAACTATAGAGAGGTGTTTCAGGAAAGTGAGAGTGCTCACACCTGTTCATAAGAACACTTATTCAAAAAAAAGAAAACAAAACAAAATGTCATTCTTCAAAATCTTCTCCCACATCTGCTACTAAAGGGTTAATGCTAGGTGATAAATGGAAGTGTGGTGGAATTTGTAATTGCCGTGTTTTAATGCAGGGATATATTTAAAAACATTCACACTATGAGGAGGAATACAGCCCTGTCACTGGTGACATTCACTTTATTTTCCACCTTGTTATCTATTGCCTTGGAGGATGGGCTACACGTGCCGTAAGATCCAGCAACAGACAGCTAAAAATAGATCAGCCTCGCTCTGCTCTGAAACCACAGAGCCGATGAATGAGCATGTTTTAATATCCACCTCATTAAAATATTCATGAAATTAAACTGTCACGTTTTTATTTCTTTGAGAAACACCATTTAGAAATCCTGGATACCTACAATACTATTTTACGTTGTAAGAACATTTCCTCAGCATTTTCATCAAGTAACGAAACCGTTCAAAACGTATTTTGGACGTTCTAGGAACATTCAAAACTTCCAGTTTTTCAGACATTGTATTAATCTTACAACTAGTTCTTATATTATTCAAACTTTTAAAATCAGAATTGTTTGAATATGACACATAACACAAAAAAGTTCTACTAAACTACTGCAGAAACGTTTTTGATAACAGAGAACCTTTAGAGAATGTTAGCCACCATTCTGAGAATGTTCCCTGTTAGCTCTGTTTGCAGCATTTAATGCCTTTTAGCCAGTCAACAAAATGTGGTAGATAACTAGAAACAGGTGTTGTGTATAATCCATCTGCATTTAGGATAGTGTAATTAAATAATCAAGGTTCTGTGATTTCAGATAATGAGCGATTATAATGGTTAATAAGAAAAGATAATTGCCTTTTCCAAGAGCACGTTTGTCTTATTCTACGCACTTATTCCACAATAACTAAGTGCCCTGTGGCTCATGATATGGTTCCCACAATATTTAGAGAAGCAATAATGTAATTTTGTTAATTTTGTTTGAGATGTTAAGTACTCATAAAAAGCAGCACATTTTCTGGATCATACTGCTATTATGCTAAATTGTGGATTATGCCAAGTTGTGGATGCTATCTGATCGAAATGCTAAGGCTTTCACAAATCCAATTTTACAGGACAAATTACTTAAATTAACTTAAACTGTAGAAACCCCTTTACAGTAGCTGTTACCATGGGTTTCATATTCGGATAGTACAGTATTTGGAATACTTATTACTTGTATTACAAAGCATTGTCACTCACTGTGTTCAACCCAAATCAGGTGAGCAGATTATTAACTGCAGTGTCTTTATTAAGGGTGTAACAATACACCAATGCCACGGTTCAGTTCATATTAAGGGTTTCTGGCATGACACTAGCAATGCCACTGAAGCATTGTTAGGAGCCAAACATTGACTCTGATTATTGCTTGCATACTGTAGACCGTCTTTCCAGGAGTATGAGCGACTATATGGGAAAATCCTGATAAACTTCATAGTCCTGTTCATGCAGGTGAAGCTGTTGGCAGGTTTGGAACAAGCTATTTCTGTCACAACCAGGTTCAGCTCTGAGCAGCACAGGCCGTTTGCATGTATTTTTAGCAACCATCTCTTTGAATCATTTTATTGCCTGTTATTTGACTTGTTGCTTGGACTTCACAAACAAATTACACCGCATCAAATATTTAGAGGCCTCCACATGAACATGTCTATTTATATCCAACAAAGCCACCTCCCGGCGCAGACAGCTTAACAGAAGAGTTAGGGCACTTTCTAAAAACAGACCTCACGTTTTCAGGCAACGAGGGAATCTGTAACCATAACGTTTTTTTAACAGAGAAAGACTTCAAAGCCCCTGCGCTCTTCCATCTCGCTCCCAAAGCCGTCGCTAGCATGGACACTTCATATTAGCGTCAGTACCCGCGAGACTCACGCGAGAAACCCTGACTGACTTTTTCACTGCAGGCGACAAGTCCGTGAAACCCAAAGGAACGAAGCTGTCCTAGCTTTCCCTTCCTCATACCGCTCTTATTTTCTTCTTTCACTTAAAGTTGGTTTTAGATGGCTACCATTATTGTGTTCTGCTGACAATTGTAGCCACAGATTAGACTCAGTGTGGTCAACACTGTACAGTAGAACTCAATATGGGGCAATATAGAAAATATTCAATAAGTTCTGAGGATGCAAGGACTGTATTTCAGTTCTAATAAAAGCCTAATCACTTGTCTCAATTATTTAGCATGTTTGTCATAGCAATTATAGATTTTTTAAAAATTACTTCATATATGTGTATGAGGCTGATGAATTATGTATTTGAGCTTAAAGGGGTTTTAGAAAAGTCAGTGTAACCATATATCCTCAGGTTATACATGCTGAAAAGCAAACCACAAACATAAAACATCCTCATTCTGTATTCTTTTATTAAATGTAACTGATAATTGTAACTTACTGTGTTTTAGGATTCTTAGTCAATGATAAAAAAAACTAGACAGAGAATCACTGTAACATCAAAAGAAAACCAACTGGTGGAGAGTCTTTCTTTCAATAACATTCAAATTTCTCTTTATTCTTGTGGATGGCGATACTGTATTTTTACTAACATATTTATAGAGACTACTTAAGTAGCCCAAGGATTCTCATTAGCTTAATGTTAACCAAGTTTTCACAAGCAGTTTTCGCATTTTAGCAAACAGACCATTGAGATCTACAAACTATAATAATGTGCAATTAACTTTTAACTTAGTTTCTCACAAAATTATATTGTCATAACTGTTTAACTCTATTAATTGTTATTGCAACAAGAAAGTATGTTGGTTTTATTAACGTAATGAGTGTGAAAATTAATTCATTATTTGAATTAGTGGTGTATTTTCTACAATTTTATGTTGAAAAAACAATAAAGACTAGCTGTAGAAACAAAGACTGGACTGCTTCACCTCACCGGTTCTATAAGGCATCCATGTGCAATATGAATCCTTATCTGTTAACATGGGCACAGAAAAAAATATGCAACAACAGAGTATTTGTAAAACAGGAAACAGTTATTTTTAAATTGTAAATTTGGCTGCTGTCAGTATTGGCAAAATGGCACATGCTCAAAGAATCATTAAGTTGTAAATGCCAGTTACGTCTGTAATGTGTAAACAGCCCACAGAGGACATGCCTGATGAGCAATGGACTGCAGACCGCGGCGCTTGGTTGGTTCTGATGTGCGAGGAGGAATGTGTGCTGACATCATATTAATGTTCTCCCGTCCGGTACCGAATACGTCAGCCATGCAATGAAGCTTACCAACAGCAGAACCCGCGTCAGTTCTTATTCTTAGATTGTGCCTCTGGTGTTCTTTTGTCTGTAGCGTACATACACACCCACACATCTCTCAATCACACACACAATGTTGGTCTACTCATCCAGTTTTTTCTCTTTCATTTCTTATTCAATTTCACCATTCGTTATTTCTCTTGACCTGTTTTTCCCATTTTTTGTCTGTTCTGAACTCTCTTCATCTTCCCCCATGAGGTTTATCTGTTTAATTCTCAGCAACAATCACTCTCATTCTTCCTCTCTGTTGCTCACTAGATCACAGGACCCTCACGCTTAACTTACCACATATACAAGTTCATGTGATGCATCTCAGACTTCAGGGGTCATATTTATCAAAACAGAGTTGAATCGTGATCATACTGGCTGTGTAACACACACTCTGACTAAGACCAAGACTGGAGGTGAGTCATATTTTACAGACAACAGAAAAATTCAGCTTGCTGCCCGAAGAACTTATTCTTTCAAATTCCTATTGTTATAGTCAATGTTTTTTCCTCAGTTAGAATGAAACCACTTAACTGCTTTGTTTGCTGTGCCTTGTCAGAAATAAACTCTATGACATTATTTACTGTTGTGACCCTTCAAAAGTAATGCAGACTAAAAAAAACGAGTTGTGATTTATAGTATCCTGTCACTGCACAGACTATTTTTTAGATAAAAGGGGTCAATCGAATTCCTCACATGACCCCCAACAGCAACAGTTTACCCAAATCTTTCAAAATCTGTCATCATTTACCCACCCAGTAAATGCAACTAATATGATTTTCATTCTAGGTTGTGAGAACTTTTCCCTATCTTGTCACTAGAATGTTCTGGGAGTGTTTAAAACGTTGTTACTGTTTGGTTATACAGAGATCAAATGTTTTGGAAACATTTTACAATGTAAGAACAACATTTTGGTAACATTAAAAAAACGTTCCACTAACATTGCTGCAAAAATGTTTTTGATAACACAAGAGAACTTTTAAAAAACATTAGAAAAATCAACTGGACTGGACTGAAAAGACTATTTTAACAGATATTTAAATGTACATGTAGTAAAAGCCTCAGTGCTGGACAGTTCCACAATTCTGAAACTACAACTGAAAATCTACCCCAGAGGATATAATTCAAGCCAGGGGACAGAAGGCCTGAGGCTCTGTGTGGGAGTGTATGGATGCAGTACCTCAGATGGTGAGATGCAAGACCACAAGTACAGAGTTGTTACAGGGCAGCTGTCAATCATTGCACAGTGCACATAACGACAGGGACAGATTGTGAGAGTGTTTTCAATGTTGACCAACAGAGCTGCTAGCTCATTAAAACAATAAAACAAACAAGCATTTGAAATATTTATAACCTGCAAGCTTGAAACGTACAACAGGTATGTAACTAATTGCATCCACTGAACATTGTTTTAAGCAACAACAACTTTTGAAGCAAAATTGAACACACATTAAAAGAAGTGAATTTGCCAGATAAGGGTGTCTGTGTGTCATTCCATGCCATTCTATTATGACTTCAGAATGTTTGATTTAGTTCCTACACTTTAAGACACTTAAAGACATTGATTAACCCAAATACACACAAATGTGAAATGGTTTTCATTCTTTGTTAAAACTGAGTTTAGAAGACAGGATAAACAGATAAACTTAAGGGTTAAGTGTGAAAAGCCAAAATATTATGTACTGTTAGCCCCCTCCACACACACACACACACCTTTTTGTCCTTCTCAGTGGTGTGTGATGGCACAGATGGGCTTGGAAAAACTGTAACTGCAGAAACTGAAGCATATGCTCTGTACAGTAAGATTCAGTTGACCCATGTGTCATTAGCACACATGCACACACTCCTCAATGCCAAGCCTGCCATTCCCTTCGGGCATCTTGTCTTTATAAAGGGCATCATATATAGAGCATCTGTGTTTTCTGGTTCTCTACCAAAACCACACCAAACATACGAACACACCAAACAGCACAAGCAAGCGTTACTTTACTAATCAGGTCTAAACATGTTGAGACACCTCACTGCTAGCAGAGATGGAACCTCACAGCTAACTGGTTCCTTTACAGCAACTTTTGGTATGTTTGATGTCGTCTTTATTATTAAAAAAACACAAAGCTGACTTTATTTACAGGTCAAACTAGAATAATATGCATAGTAATATTAAAACTTCAAAGTTATTGACTGCCATTTAATATTTTTAGCAATAACTTTGTATTTGTTTATCTAGCATCTTGTGCTAGAAATGAGTTTCTTTCATGTGGTTTAAGCAAAAATAAGTGTCAGTTGTTTGAAGATACTATTAAATACATAAATGACAGCAGGGATTATAAAACATGCATTCTAGCAAATAATGCTTTAAAGAGGGTCGTGTCAGGTGATCATTATCAACAGGTACTTTGTGTTGATTATTTGTTACATAACATCATGAACTCTGCTGTTTATTGACCGTTTCATGACTGGAGGCTCAACTGATCAATTCACTAATGTGACGGAGGAACAATGTACAGTAAACATTCATAGTAATCGCTGTGTGCGTTTTAGAGCTTGACAACTTGCTCTCATCCCTCATTAAGCCTATTTTTTGTTTCGCGAATAACAACAAACACAAAGGCCTGAATGAGTGAATGGTGACAGTTCTTATTTGTGAAAGAATTCCCTTTTTCCTTTATTTTTATTCATTTAAAAGTTTTCTATAATTTTTCTATAATTAAATGACTAGATTTTTGTTTGCAACACAAAGCATACAGAAAATAACCAAACAATGTCTGCTGAGAAATAGTAAAACTGAAAGATCATTACTGGTTGTTTGTTAAATAAACCTGTTTTTGTTTACATGCATTCAATGCTTTCATCCAAAGGAAATTGCAGTGCATTTAAGCTATACAATTGATCAGTATGTGTTTCCTGGGAATAAAACCCATAACGTTTGAGCAGCTAATGCAATGTTCTACTAGCTAACATACAGGAACACTAATTATTATGACTGCAAATGATCTCTTTTCTCTAAATTGTTTTCTTCTCTCAAACTATCATTCATTGCAGTTTGTGCAACATACACTTAAAATGGATTTTGACAGGCCTTAATTTAACAGGCTGTTAAAAAAACAGGATGTTGCACGTTAGCGTCTAGCACAGGCTGCGTCCTTGTGGATAACTTGTCAGGTTTTACAGGGTGAAGCCAAAGAGTCGTCACCTGAAGATTCACACCTGTCAGGCTCCTACAGTAAATGGACTGTCACCAGAGGAGACCCCCCCCCCACCACCACACACACACTGTGGTAAATCAAAATCTATTAACTGACATAATGACTTCACAGTTTGAATTTTCTGTCTTTCACCTTCAAATCAGACCTTTAAAAACTGCCAAAACAAACTGTTTTGCAGTGCCCACTGGTTTTCCAATAGTGGTTCAATCTCTCTCTATCGCTCTCTCACTCCTCATTCAATCTGAAAAGTGTGGCTAATTGGTGGAGTGTTTTGTGTAAAAGCTCACGCTGGGATGCCGTGTAGAGCTCATCGCTTCACAGTCAGCCGCTGATCTTCTGAGAGTTCCTTGCTGATGACATTGTGGAAATATCACAGCAACAAAACAGCTTTTCCCCAATAGTGGCACATTACTAATTTACGACTCTTTACTCACTGTCCTCACTGGAGAACTCACTGAAAAGTGAGAGAATATATAGGTATATACATAGGTAACCATAACAGGCAAAACATGTTACTTTTACTTTCATATATGACATTCACGTGTCACTAAATACCTTTTAAATCTTATCTGCTAAAAGCGTTACGGACAAGTTCTGCAGTAACTACCGACATGCTTTGCCTTGATACAGAGGCAGCAAACTGTGAAAAATAAAGATGTAACACAGATCAGAAAGCAGCTGAGAACTGGTTCCTCTTTCGTGAAGATCATTCATCCATGTGATGTCACTTCTTAAGGGAATGGCAGTGAAAGCTAACAGCTCCTTCTCCTCATGTTACTCCAGTTTAACAACATCTCATACGTCCATGCTTGCGTGCCAGCAGGCGCTCTGTGCAATAACAGCCTCATCTTTGGTTCATCTTGGGCCATGGTGAAAGTTCATCTTTGGAGATCCATTTTGGATGCTTTGCCAAAGATCAGATATTACAAGTAAAACAGTTATGCATGAAGTGTGGATGGATTAGTGGTGATGCATAAAATAAATACACCCCCCCCCCCCAACAAAAAAAGAAATGTTTTCTGTCCTCTTGATGAGATTAATTAATAGATTAAGTGTTGGAATTAGTTGTTTCCCATCTCAACCCCCTCCCCCACCCCCGGGGAAAAAACACACACACACGCGCATGCACACTCACGCATGCACACGCATATACACACACACATGCAAACAGTCATTTCAGCAGATGAGTTGATTTAGCCCAACATGACCCAATTAACCTTTCATGCACGAACACATATTTCTCTCTGGCAGAAGCTAAAAATATATGCTCACACATGTTAATAAAAATCTGACTGGACTTCACTCTAAATAATACATTGACTGGTTTAGGGGATTAATGACCAAGATACTCTCTGCTGTCTGCTAGCCGCAGGACCAGTTGCCCTGGATTTTAAATAACATTTAAAAAGTTGAGATTTTAAGTAGAGATAATTTAAAACCAGTTCAATCTTCTGAGAACCTAGTTTAGTCTCTTTTAATTGTAGCCATGCAAAACGCCAGTATATGTTTTCTAATCCTAGTGAGAATGACAAACTACCAGTGTCAGTCTGAAAAGCTGTATGAAGGTGTTGTCATGCCAACAGATCATAATCCTTCACCTGTCAGAGATTGGTTTGTGAAACATATATCAGTGTTCCACCCTAATGACCCTAATGTTGTTTTTTTTATGATTGTTGATGCATGTAATTTCTAAACCAGCAGGTGGCATCAAACAGAACGGCAAATAAATTCAAAATTAAATTTCAACAAACATTTTTCTCAAACCAATACACTCTTATAAAAAAAACTTAGACAATTTACCTTACACTGCCAAACCATACATCTTTCTGAATTCAGCTTGTCATATAAAAGCTGGTAAAATATTGGCTATTATTATTAGAAGAATGAAAATTAAAGAAGGACAATCAAAAGAAAACAGAAGAAAAAAGCAATAAGTCACAAACAAAACAACTCAGACAAACATGAAGGAGAAAAGCACAGATTTTGTCTAATAAAAGAAATGTAATACTTATTGGCACTCAAAATTAAGTCTCTCGTCTGTGCTTCAGTCGTGATAATCTCTCATAATCAAGTCAAAAATCTCTCATCAAATACATTTCTCCATCCTGTAAGTATTTTGCGAACTCATGTGCGACAGATTGCGCAAAATGTACTTATTGGCTTTTGTAAAAGACGCCGTCTTCCACAGATGAGTCGAGTTGCACAAGTATGTCTTGTTGCACTTAAAATGATTAACCATTTTTATCACATCTCAGTTGTTTTGTATGTTGAATCGTATACTTCATCTTACAACACTTAACAAATATGTTCTTTAAAACGACCCTATATAACACAAGCAATTTGTTCTTTTCTGTCGTAGGCCAGGAGGGACAATTTCCTTAGCAACCAACTTTAACAGCATATTTCGTTGAATGCATGAAAAATTATTTATAGACCTATAATTACAGCCCTTTTCCTTCAACATATAGCTTGAAACCATAAATGCATACCATTTGTCTTAAAGTAAAAGTGCATTAACTACTAAATGTAATCATTCTCATTTTCTACAGAAGATGAGTTCTATAAGTGACATTAAAACAGCACTACTATGTTGGTTTTGCACATGTGCACTCTTGCACAGTAATGGGCCCTTCCTCAATTATACATGCACTGAAAATGTTGCATGCATATATACACAAACTGGGTATACTGCATATTGAGGTAATCCATAAAAGCTGATCTGGTTTATCTCTCAACTCATAATGACAAACAGCACATGCAGACTATCTTGATCAGTTTTAATAATGGTTATAATTATTGCTTATCTGCACCCAGTTACAGGCAGCCGGCTGGGGAGCGCCTGTTATCAAGCAGAATATGGGATTCTAAATAGCATGATGTGAATTTATGATATCCGAATGCTTACTGGGCTGGTGTGCATGTGTGTGTTTGTTGATGGTTGCGGTTGTTTATCATCATTATGTGAACGCATACATGCCTATATGGGGAACAGGCTACACCAATATTATCTGTATATTGCATGTCTGCATGTTTATGAATACGTGTGTGTGTTCTACTTTTCTAATCTAAATAATGAAAATTGGGATGTTATTAAGCTGGTTCAACATGATGACCAACAGAAAAATCATCATTTACAAAAATTACAAATTAAAATGTTTTAATTATAACATGTTTTAACATGTTATTTGTATATTATCAAAAGCTTCTTTAAATTTCAACATTTTCCAAACAGAAAACATAAAAATTGGAATACCAACAAGGAAAATAAAAGAAATAAGACAAAAAGAAAGAAAAACAACGGTGTTTCAAAAAAGCTTTTGTCCAAAAAAGGAATCATAAAATATGGTTTCTCAGTCATGATCATATATTAACCGGGCCAAGTATCTCTCATCAAATATTTTGAAGCTTTCTATTTCCGTGGGGGTCATCAAAGCAGTGAAACCTAAAATCAGCTAGGTTATGGGGATTACTTAACGGCCCCATGAGGAAACCAGCATAATAAACATACTGAATACTGTTTTAATGAAAATCTAAAAATACAAGGTTTGTTTGAGCATTAGGGTTAACGGCAGAGATTAGAGAGTAAAAATGTCAATGTAAAAAAATGTGAAATAAAATGTCTCACCAGTCGTGTCTACCTCACTTATGTAATGTCAGGTGTCTACACAGGAAATGCTACAGAACTCTTATCAGCATTCCAAGCAACTGTGACACTTGGAATCATATTACAGTCTGTTTTATTTAATGTTAGACATTTAGCTTTACTAACAGCTCACTGCAATGTTTACGTAAGACGAGGTGATACTACACACATTATTTGATTATGTTTAATATTAATATCTCGAAACAAGATTTTTATTTACTTTTTCCAATTTTTAACAATCAACTACAGGTTACGGCACTGCATTATAATTAAGACTTTTAAACATTATACAGGTAATAAAACAAACATCATAACATTAAACATTATACAGGTAATAATACACAACTGTAAAAAACATTAATAACACTTCAGATTGTCTTACCCCATAGACTGCCATAGTATGTTTGTTTTTACAGAGTGAGGCTTCCGTTACTGAGAATTCTGGGAATTTGGGCCAGACTTTCCTTCAACATTTCTCCTTTGTATTTACTTATGTTGACAACTCCCTTATTAAATAGGTCTGTATGGAATCGCACTATAAATAGAAGACAATGTCTGTGTGTGTGTGTGTCTCTGTCTGTCTGTCTTTTAAATCTTTACTAAAATGTATAAGGCTTGTAAAGACAGATTGTACTGTCAACAACAGAGCCATGATTAAAAAAATAAACAAAAAGAAATAACAGAAAAACTATGAAAATTCCCGCAGCCATTTGCAGTATGTCTCCTAACCATCCAGACAGTAACAAGAAACAAAACATTCAAATTTAATGAATGTACAAAATGCTTTCACTCTACTACAAATGTAAAAATTAGCACTCTGACCCCTTTGGTTAAGACCAGTGTAGTATAAATGTGTATTGATTCCGACTGAACAAGAAATGACATTAACGTTGGTTTGTGACGCACAGCATGAAGGGAAACTAAAAATAGAAGACAGCTGAAAAGCCACAAAATGATTAGAAGGGATAATGTTGGCTGAAAAGTGTGTGTGTGTGTGCGCGTGTGTGTTCTAGATTCAGCTTGCAGATGACAGTGTCTGAATGAGAAGGATTTAGTTATTCAATACGGCTTAGATACACACTCATTTTCTGCTCCATCAGAACATGTTGATGCTACACAATCTTCAATGGTAAATGTCTCATCTCACAGGGGTGTACTTGTCCAGTTAGATTCATTGACTGAGTATTATAGAAATCCTCTACGGCATTTTAGCCATTCATCAAATGGTTCTTTGAAGTGATGGGCCAGGCAAATGTTAGGGACAAATAGTCTGTAACGGGCATGAAGCAACATGGTGCTTCATGATGGTCCACTCAGATCAAGAGCTTGTACACACAGTGTCAGATCATAGTAAAATAATGGAAATCTGGAAATAATAAATTAAACAAAGCAGCTGCCCATTGCCATGCCAACCACTGCCCAAATACATGTATTGTCACAGTCCAAAAGTCTAAGACCACCAGACCACTGAGACCAATTCTAACAGTTATAATTGTCAACATAAACCATGTAGATTCCATGTAGAGTTGCTGCATTTTTAGCATTGCCTCAAGAGGGTGCTAGTGAGCATTCATGTAAATTGTCTTCTATACTATAAATGTTTTATCTTATAAGTCAACTGTAGTTGAGCAACAGTTTAAAGAATCTGAGTAATTAATGATCTTATAGGTGGCTATGCAAGTAAAAAAAAATCCAGTTTAACTGTAGGAAACTATCAAGTATCAACTATATTAAAAAGGCCCTCAGCCAATGGGGCAGCTGTGGTTAGCGAGTTGGGCTTGTAACCAGTAGGTTGCTGGTTCAATTCCGGTGTGTGTGTGTGTCTGTTTACTCTTCACCAGTAATAGGTTAAATGCAGAGGTCACATTTTGGGTATACAAAAACATGTCACTTTCACTTTCAAGTACTTAGTTTATTCTCACCAATAACATGTGAGAATAAACTTGGGGACAGAATAAATACAGGTGGTGAGTTTTTTTTCTTAAAACAGTTACCTGGCTCACAAGTTTACAGTCACTTAGGAAAAATCGTAAATGGTTAACATAAACAAAAAAAATGAGCTGGTGAAGAAGCTTTATCCTGTATGAACCAGGTCCACTTAAACATTTGTGAAATCGCCACTGGTCTATAAAGAGTCTAAGGACAGAGGCAAAGACAGATAGAGGCCAGAAAAAAGGAATTAGATTTGGATGACTAAAAAGTAATTGGCCCAATAATGATCAAATTTAATTCAGCCAAACTGTCGAGAATGTTAAAAACTCAGCAGAGCAGAACAAAGAACTTAAATTCTGTCCTGTGGAATCAACAGGATTTCGGCAGGGTCAGGATGTGTGTGTGAGAGAAAGAGGGGGGGTCGGATGAGTCATAGGCTGGCCTACGCCAAAACCACTTGTAATGGAACATAATGGCAGATTAAATAATTGTCTAATGTAGATTATCAAATCTGGGTGCCCTATTAAATCATTACACGCTGTCTGGGGACCCCGTGGCCACCCTCAGGTTTTCTTCATGCGTAAATTAGTACGCTTTTGTGAATGTGAGGCTAAAGCTACACTTGAAAGGGCAAATTTGCTTAATATGTGACCTGTGTCCATCATAATGTCATATGCAGAGCACATTAAATCATTGTGTTGAGTGTGTGATGTTTTAAAGCTAACCTCTGTTCATCAAGGGCACTGTCAGCTTCAGTGAAGTACAGACATCAGAGGCTCTGCTGTACCCTTGCATTAGAGTTCTTCTTTTATCAGCCATAAAGCTTGAGGCAAAATCTGCTGTTTGAGAACAGCCTCCATCCTCAAAATGACGAGATGTGAAAAAAAATAGAGACAGGGCAAGATCAACAACCAGACATGAGGGGCACAGAGATCCCTAAACTTATATAGCAGCCCTCTCGCTTAATAACTCTTAATAAAAATCTGTGACAAAGAACAAAATGCTGTGGAGGTCCCTTTCCACAGAGACCCAGTAATATCTACAGTTGTTAATATCAGCCATAACAGAGAGGTGTACATGCTTCTAAAGACCAAGTTATTGCACAGATGCTACAAGTTAGGTTTGGGCATCAAGGCTCTATGGTCCTTTGATCTGGCCCTGTTGTTGAAAGACTGAAAGTCCATTGATCCAAAACTTTCCCAGCTCTGACCCATCCATAGGTCAAAATCCAACATAGCTACGCTTCCTAAATCTGTACAGACACGTGCAGGTGGTGAATGACGCAGAATTCCGTTTGGAACAGATTCAAGGGCAGGTCAAAGCTTATATTAGTTGTGCAGCCCTGCGATTCAGCAACGCACATGATATCAGAATGCCCCTGTGGCCTTCAAAGCTTGTGATGCATAGATCAAAAACACATGATTCAGACGCAAATGGCATTTAATTGCATGTTATCAAGTCAGACATTCCATCATTTCCCCAAAGATAATTTTTCACATTATCTGACTGAATCATGTTGGCCGAATCGTCATATTTCCATGTCATTTTTCCATATTAGATAACTTTATCTCTGTCAACGGTAAGTGATTAACAAGACACTTTCATTCCAGTAGGGATTAATATCGGACCCACGTTTGGGAGTTTCTAATCCTAATCTAAATGCAACAGAGCGTTTTTAGCTATGCTGATTTGATATCCGGGGTGATAGATTGCCAGCTGTCCTCATCATGTGGTTTTTCATGATAGCCAAATAGCATTTATTTTTCTGGACTGCTGGGGGTTAAATTTAGTAAAGGGTTGCTGATTAAATCATTCATTTCTCCCCGGTTGCTGCTCACGCATCTGTTCTGTATAATAGGTCATCTTAGAATCCCTCCAAAATGTGATGTCTAGTTCTAGGTCAGCGCTACAATATTTATGAATATGCAAATGTTTGTTTAGATCGGTGCAAATGGGAGCCCGGTTGGAAGTTGCAGGGCCGGCCCTCCCGAGATCTCACTTGTTGCATATTCATAAGCGTTTTTAGACCTGTCCTGGATCGCTTGCAGGGGTGATAGAGTTTGTAAAACCCCACTGATAAAACAGCAGATATGCATGTAACCAAACAGGTGAACAAAAGGCAAAGAGTGTCAATTGGGTGTGTATTCATTGGGTGTATAGTGGACATGAAATAGCGCTTTTAATATTAAAATTATTTACAAATGAAGTGAGAAAAGAAAATGTTTTCTTTATATTAAATTATAATTGTCAATATCATTGTCAATAGTCACTTCAAAATTCACAAATGTTTCTATGGGGATTAAATTTAGCAGTAGGTAAAAAGTAACTATATAAAAACAAGAGAAACCAATGAAGAGTGCTTTTTTGCAAGTGCTTTTAAAAGCGTTCTCTGTTCTTCTTAAGGGCTTTCAAGTCTGTGAAGTCACTGTAAAATTCTCATAAACTTGTAACTAGTACATTCTCACTACTGTCAGCCAAAGACAGTTACACCCAAACAGAACAAGACGACGAATGTTTGAAGTCCAACATTAAAGGAATCTGCCAGACTTCCTTTTCCATCTAAAGCAAAGTTACAGAAAGATTGAGCTATTAACTGAGCACCCAGTGTGACATCAAAACTCTTACACCTTCTTCTGTCTGCGCTTGACCTCACGGTATTTCGTGTTTTTCCCTCCCTCTGTTCATGTCCATGGACGCTATCCATCTTCACCACTGAACCCGCTGGAGCCAGACTTCAGCTCAGATTGTCACGCATTGGTTGATGGTGTGTGGGTGAAATGCTGTCCTTTGAAAGCATGGAGGTAGTGATGAAAGAGACATACAATGACAAAAAGACGAAACACAAAAAGTCACGCTATACACATATTTCTGATGACATCATCGCTTGGGCTCTATCTTTCGCAGTCAGAGAAAGATTTTTGTGCTTTTCTTGCAGGCTTGATGTCACATGTTCACACAGCTGCAAACAGGCAGCGTGATCATGGGCCGACCCGCGTGTAGGTGTTAACAGTGCCTGGCTCATTAGTCTGTATGTGAAAGGATTATGTTTATCTTCAAAGTGCAGTTCTGGTAATTTGTTGGGTAATTGCAGATTTTTGTCATGTACCACCTTCTCAAGTTCATTGGCAACTGCTTTTTTTACAGTAAGGGGAATCATGCGACTAAAACAGCTAAACTATATTGGTGGGAATGTTATATGTTAGAGAAGTAAAGAGTTTAGGAGACTAGGGAAACTGCTGTCTGTGGACACAGCCTGTGTAGAACTCTTATAACTGAGGAATGGGACTGAACCATTAGTTAAAGAATGTACAGGCCTACATTTTTTGTAATTGTCAATTATTGCTCTTAATAATGTAATCAGGACTCATTATAATTGTCTTCGCTGTTTAAAATAGGACGCCTTTCAGGTTTGATGCCGGTTCCAAATTTCAATCTGTGAAATTTCAACCAATGAATCTCCACTATTCAGTGAGTTTATAGCAGTATTCTGTGGTATGAATACCAGCGTCTGTGCAAATTAAGTATCATTTGGATGCAAATGTTGCCCACTCTGTTTGAAATAAAAAGACGTCTGTCAGGCTTAATGCAAGTTCCACATTTCTGTGGATGTAAAAAATCTTGATGATTCAATACACTTATAGTTACTTTTAGTGTTGGAATACCAGCCTCTGTGAAAATTAAGCACCATTTGGATGTAAATGGCGTCCCCTTCAACCTCACGCTTAGAACACTTCTCAATAATAAGTTTGTAGTTTATGACCAATACAAAACAGAACAAACACATATCTGCAAGGCACTCTCTTAGTATGTAAACTCAAGTGACACAATAAATCTGAATTAATTGGCTGTCTGAAGAGATCTGGAGTCATTTGTGTCTCTGTGTGAAAGCTTGATCACAAATCAGCATGACTACCACTTAACAACACCGACCGATCTGGATGACAAATGATTTCTTTCACATTTCATTCAATTTGGCTCTGAACTCTTCCATTATTCATTCAGGAAGCATCAGTCCACAGTTATGATGAATTACTCAATACAGTCAGAGGTAAATAATCCAACAAGTGTACTATCCTGTTTTAAAACCAGTGCCAAAAAATGCATTTGCATCTACTGCATCTTCTAAATGCATCTACTGCATGTGTGTATACAAATACACACACACACACAAACATGTATACTCAAAATAGTTGTAGATGATATAGAGTCACAGAAGTCACACACTTCAAAAACTACAACACACTATAAAGGCACTGATGGCATTAAAAAGCATTGCTTTGATATTGCATTTAGTTACTAAAACATTTTTAAATTGTATTTAGAGACAAACGAAATTCACTATCAACTTTGTTACTAGTGACATTAAAGATAAAGCCTCATACTGTTTCGCCCATGTTTCATATGTACTGTTGTATCCATTGCGTTTGTTAACAGTATATACGCGAAACAAAAACAAGCTGCGTGCAAATATATGCGATCACACGGTGTTGGTACATTTTGGGAACAATATAGTAGTTTAACTATAAACATTCATGTTAAACATGTTCGCCACATCGTGCGGTACGCACGTGCTTTAAAACTTACCGTTTTGCGTAGAAACCGCTCCGGTTCGTCCTGCTTTCAGTTACGTAGTCTGTCTGGATGTGCCTTTGAGTTTTCATAACTTTTCCAGACATTGTATTAGGTTATTAAACGCTTAACATGTTTGTCTGCCCACCTGTTTCCTTATTCATGCCGCCTAAATTGACATGATGCGTGATGATCCAGAAGGCGGAAGTATGACGTCGGGACGTACGGAGTAATATTATATTAAATATACGTAATAAAGTTTGATACGTTAAAACCAGAAACGTAAACGACCATTTAAAGTCGTTTAAAAGATTGCATGTAGCAATTAATAACAGAGTTTAAAATTACAATATACATGAAAATAAAGAAAATAATAGGATTGCAAGACGAAAAAAAATTAGACGTAAATTAGATGTACACTAAAGTATTTACAAGCCCTTACTTGTGTGTTGGACACTCAAAGATAAGTAACATTTAAGTAACACTAGCAACAATAACTAACATAATAAGTAACACTAAGGTCATGCAGTTGCAGGGCACTATAAGCATCACACAATACTTAAACCAATAAAAGGACAGTTGTGCAACTTTCTCTATAATATGAGGTTAAATGAGAAAAAAGGACATTATTCGTAATTTGTATACCAGTTCTATCTTTACATAAATATTAATAATGGCAGATAAAGAAAATGACCATTCATTGGCATAATGAATGAATAAAACCCATTAACTGACTGGGGCTGATTGTTTAGACACAGATAAACAAAACTGGATCAAATCATTCATACAGGTGATTCTCCACTGGAAATCCTTTGCAGTCAAGAAACACTCTTAATCTGTGTCTGGGAAGCCAGGCCTTATAGACTCATCTGCAAATCACCTCAAATGAAATGACTATTTATGGATCGGCCCTGATATCATCATATAATAACCAAGACAGGCTAAACCCAGACATATACAACCCATATATTGCAAAAAGGCCCACATTTATTGATTTTCAAATTGCAATTTCCCAAAAATTCCACATATTAAATTACAGACTCTAGATAATAGGACGTATCTCATGCACCAACCACACCTGGACACCTCTAAAGTAAATCACTCCTTCTTCCACATCACTCATAGGAAACTCTTGGTGGGCAGAAGGTAATAAAATCTCTGGAAAAAGTAGAGATTAGTGCATAATTCTGTTAGAGGGCAGTGTAAATCCTGGCGTTTTTATGATGCTCATTCAGCGGGCCATGCAATCGTTCAATCGTTTGGGTTGGATTAAACAGAGAGTGATGTCACCACAGTGTGTTATGCTACTCTTTTGGGACGAGGGCGTTCAACTGGAGCTGTTGCATAAGCTACAGTCTATAATACTGGATTCTAATGATGTGCAGTTGTGTCACCACTGGAATAATATGTGACAGATACATCTGAAGTTTCAAATTCCATATCCTCCTATTTTGTTTTAGATAGAAATTGGTCTTTTTGAGGGACTACTAACCATATTTTGCCAAAAATTAACAAAATGTTTATTACTTTATGATACCAGTTTGTATTATATTTAAAATTCTAGAAATAATTTATGTAATATTTTATTTCATATCTTTATTATGATCTTTAGTACGCCATAAATATCATAATAGACAGTTGGTTGGCTGTTCAGTAACCACTCCAGAGTTCATCTTTTGTTTTGAATGATCAAATAAAGATTCATAGGAGATTTATAAACCAGTCCACACACCAAACCAGTTGAGCGGTAGGCTTTTCTAATGGCACTCTGTGTGCCCATCGCAATGTTTTGCTGTATATGTATATGTTTTTCATTATATTATTTTATGGCACCCAACCTATCTCTTACTTCACATGGCAAGCTTTTGATTTGCCTTGAGCAAGATTACCTTTGCTGTATCACTGAAACTTTGGATGCAACCTTTTGATGAGTCCGTATATCATGGATAAAGTTTTGAGCACTGGAATGGTCCCTGGATCACTACACACTGTGACACTGTTGACTCAATTTCATTACAATGTAGGTGCGTATTGAAACATCACTAGTATTTATCAACAGAATTGAACTGCAATCTTCTCTTAAAGTACACTTACTACTCTTAAAGTATATCTCTCTGGGAGACAAATGGCTCACATCTCGAAATAGTAACTTCAGAGTTTACATTACCTTGCATTTGGCACTTCTATCCAAAGCAATGCTTCTATCCAAAGCATTTAGTCTATACAATTTTTCATAATTTGTTTCCTGGGATTCAAACCCACAATCTTGTGCCACTGACATAATGCTCTACCAACTGAGTTACAGGAACATATCACAACAAATTTAAGACTAATGGAGTTCAAATCTTTCGTCTTGATTAGGTTTTTCTTTATCTGTTTGTTATCTGTTATCTGTTTTACTGCATGCAGAGCATTTTCTCGTTCGGAGCATAATGACAAAAATAGACTTTCTGATATTTTCTTTTTTTAATATAGTTTAATGAAACATTTCAGTGGAATATTATTGCCAAACGTTGGATTGTGAAAATTATCTGTCTAGTTATGTGTTTACTCATGCCTAAAATAAATGGTTAGGGTTTTATTTTCCATTGTGAAACCTTAGTAACCCTAGCAACTGACTAGTGCCAAATTGTGGGTCGCCTTGCCACTAAAGCTGTTCCACCAGTATGGCGGTCCTGTTCTGAGTATAATGCTGGTATGATGCTCCCAAAACTGTACGGGTACCATTACTTACTGTGCTTAGAACAGTCCTGGCTGAGTACAAAATCTATATTTTTGACATCAAAATTACACACATCATACACTGTGAAGAAATTCCGATTTTATTTTTTAACCTTTCAACATTTCCTATTCAATTTTTCCATTTGCATATGAACATGTCATTAGATCCATGCACACATAGAGAGAAAATGACAGATAAACGAAAAGGACATAAAATCAAGACATTCTTAAAATGACACAAAAAAGGCAAGAAGAGACAGAGCTAAAAAATAAGTAGCCAGCAGAGCCAAAGAGACGACGGAGAGGAAAGGACTCGTTCAAACATATTTTTGCAAGGGTTTGTGGGAAAGCAGCAGGTGTATTGCTTCCTCAAATGCACAGTAACAGTGTCAAACCGGGTGAGGTCATTTCAAACAAGCACTAAACTCCATAACAAGCTCTTTTGGTTGAGTGTTTGTAAAATTTGGTCCCATGTCAGAAATATGCTAATTTTCTTGGCATCATTGTCATTATGTTCTTTCGTCACTGAATGATCAACATCAGTGAAACACTCAATATACAATATATGTATATACAGTAAGATATCATTCACACCTTCTTTAAGGTCTCTAAGATATCATTCACTCATCTTTGTTCTGTTCAGTCATAGATAATTCATATAAAATCATTACATAAAGTATGTGGTACATATATTTGATATTATAATCACTGTAAACATTTAAATTCATACAAGTTAATTTGACCAACAATGTAAAAACAAAAAACAAAAGTGCTTATAAAAGACATGATAATAATTTCCTGTTTGTTTTGATTGTTTTGAGGCAACAGATCACAGTTTTAGGACAAGACACATATTTGGTAAAGTGTTATTAGATTTTTTTAATGAAGTTCGCCTGGTTACAAGCAAGTTTTTTTGTTGTTTTCTCTTCATTTTATTAACATATACATACACATACAGGCGTCTGCTAAAATCCATCTTCAACTTAGCTTTGTTTTGGAACTTTGTTTTGGTAGTTTCTAGCTGTTCCATGCTGGTTTAAGCTGATGGACCATCTTGGACCAGCTGGTAACCTGTTCAGACCAGCCAGAAACCAGCTACCATCTTCCAAAATAAAGCTAACCAGCTTAGCCTGGATTTTCCTGCATGGCTGTTCACACAGAGTCCACCTTCACCTGATTGTTGTTAGTCATGAGTGGTGATGGTTTGCTCTTGAGTCTTTCTTGAGCCTCATTAGAACTATCTGGAAAGAAGATCTTTGCGGTGCAAACTGACACCACGATGCGCTTGTACTCACGCCTAAAGTTCTGATTCAACACTCCATAGACTATTGCATTGAGGCAACTGTTAAAGTACGCCATGAAGTAACTTGCCACAAAGAGCCACTCGGGTATTAGAGGAACCACACGCTCTGGAGAAATTGCTACCGCCAACCCAATGAAGTTTAATGGTGCCCAGCAGACCGCAAAGAGCACAAAAACCACAAACATTGTGACGAAGTTTCGTACATCGTGGGGCGTGAGTTTGGGGCGCATGTCGGGCTTGACGCGTCGTCTGACCTGAATGACCAGAACCCAGATTCGTAGGTAACAGTAGGTAACAATCATGATGGGAAGAATGAAGTGGAAGAAGACAACAGCAATGGTGTAGGCCGAACTGGCCGATTGCTCAAACGTACAAGAATAAACCCGAGGATCATACTGCAGCGAGCCTACGAACAAGTTGGGCACGATAGCAAGCACCGTCAACGCCCAGATCAAAAGCACATAGCACACTGAGTTTTTGTCGCTATACAGCTTGTCGTATTTCAGGCTGTGGCATATGTAGCAGTAGCGATTAATTGCAATGCCGGTGATGTTGAAAATAGAGCCAATCACACTGACTCCCATCAGGAAGCCACTGATCTGGCAGTGCATGTATCCCAGGTTCCAGCCCCGGTGAAAGATGGAGGTGAGAACAAGTGGATAAGGGTAGATGGCTACCACCAGGTCCGCCACAGCCAGGCTGACCACAAAGATGTTACCTAAAAGTGAGACGGAGAGAAAGAGAGAGAGAGTTAGAGGTTTACTTTTAAATGTTGCCACAACACATGTAATTGTTCCTAACATCAGGTAAACAGACAATGTTTACTATGTCTTTCAGAAGACACACACGCATTACATGCATTCCAAACATTCACTCACATCAGTTCATGGAATATTCTCTGTGAAAATAAGATGCATGAGTTATATGCAGAGTTATTAATTAGTTTCTCTCGTTCCTCCTGCAGTGTGTGTGGATGGTTAGGCACAGCCTTTAGCTCATGGCCGCTCTAGGAAAAGTATGCGAGCGGTTCTAATGAATGCACATTTCTAATTGCCACCAGGCATGAGGACTTGACATTGTGTGTAAATCTGAATAATTAACCAACAATGAAATCAAGAGGGTAACACTGAAGGCGCATGAACTGCACTCCTTATCTGGAGATTATTTTCCAAAATTGCACACAAAGGCTGTTTATTTTGTACACAGCCACTCACAAATGTATTATTTCACAAAAACAAAATTCTTTCTCACAAAAAAAGTACTTTATTTGCTTTGGTAAGTTGAATATGTTAGCCATAAGAATAGCTATAAACTAACATGCTCCAAAACATTTACAAAATTCTCATTAGAAGATACAAGAATACTAAACTTACGTCTCTCTCACTTCTGCTAATACAGATCAACTATTGTAATGACATCATCCTGCATTTCAGGTTCTCATTTGAACTTGCTGAACAATCAAATGTTCTCTAACTTATCTATTGGCTATTTTAAAAAGCTGAGGAGTCATTCAAAATGTCCTTCTCCAATTTCCTGTTTCTGTGAACTGCAATTAAAGTCAATGCATTACGTCACTCAAGTGGATGTTTACCATGTCATTTTTTGCAATGACACTAGATAGAAAACAACTACAAAGACTTGCAAAAGGTTTTCCAAATTTCCAGATGGTATTGTTATTGTGCTTTTAAGCTGCAAATACAATAGATAACTGACATTTGATATTGTCAGTGACGCAGCAGGGTGGATTAGCGTTCATGCTACAAATGCGTCACATGCGTTTTTAGCCACTTCTAAATGATTAAAATGTTTTGGGCCCCAAAAACTGGGCTGCTGTCATTGTGAGACACAGAGACGCCAACTTATCTTGCTGTGTCAGCTGCCTTGCAGACCCCTCACAATGTCAAAATGTGTCAGAAGTGTTGTCAAATAGAACAACAAAATAAAACAGAAGCGTTAAATCGCATGCAGTGATGGTCTGACTTGTCGATTAGCTTGTGGTGGCCTGAAGTGAGGCTGTCACTCAGACATGCCCTCAAGGCCACGGGTGACATAAGAGTTCAGACACACACATACATGCAATATTCTCACCATTTGCACAAATATCACCCATCCTTTTCAGGCAAATAACCTTGGTTGTTGATAAATACCAGAGGTCAGTTTTTTAGAGCATCCTCTTCAAAAGGAGGCATACAGGGTTTTGTTTAATCTCCTCAGCACCAGAGGTGTGTTTATGGAGGTTCTGCCTCACTTTCATCAACCAATGATGTACATTTCAAGGTAAAGCTTAAAGGGACAGTTCACCCAAAAATGTAAATTTCATGATTTTTGTCACAAATTGTCATGATTTACTCACCTTCATATTAATTCAAGCCTACTGTTTTTTTTACTGTTAATGCTAGACTGTTAGGATTTGCCAATATCAGTTACCATTTAGTTTCATTGTAAAAAAATGCAATGAAAGTGAATGGTGACTGAGACTGTCATCCCTAACATTCTTTCTTGAGTGTTTAACAGAAGAAATTTAAGCAGTTTTGGAACAACATTCTAGTATGTATATAAGAACAGTTTTAATTGTGTGGTAAACTAAAAGTTACTGTGGTAAATTTTGTGGTATCCCTAGTTGATCTTTACCAGAATATAAATCTAAACCTACTCATGGATACATACAAACGTTTAGTAAATAAATCTCCTCAGAAGCAACCAGCAGTCACCCTGCAGTTACCCTAGACTGGGGAACTCGGATGAAACCATTACAGGTTAAGTCCTGATGCGCGCTGACAGCAGAGGTCGTGCGGGTTGTCTCCATGGCGACTTCTCCAGTGCACTCAGCTTGTTTGTGACTAAGAGGGGAAGATGATGGAAGCTAGGCAGTCTTATTTCTTGTGGAAGGAAGGAGGAACGGAATCAAAGAATTGTCCTTGACAAGTCAAACTGTTAAGTCCCCAGGGAACGTACAGTAATGTCATCGGCTTAGCTCTGCTTTCAGTTTGTGAGTCTGGGTTATCATTGCGATTAAGGTGTCACTAAAATTATTATACTTAGCTTTAGGCAGATAGAGCTCTGGTTCTGTGAAGATTTTTTCCTCATTACGTTTTTCTAACACTTTCCTTCCCAGCAGTTTTCAGCTTGACATGTGACTCGAATATTACAAGAAAGATGACGTTTGTCATATATTTTAATTTAATTTTCGAAGAACGAGGGATATAAAGTTAGCTACTGTGCAAAGTGACATACTGCATACAGGATGAATTGCTGTTGATTAAAAATATAGTGTTGAGTCTCCAGTCAAAACAACTTTGTTGATTGTCATGAATGTGATGCTTTTAACTTTGTCCATTAAAGTCCATTAAAACATTGAATTTGTTCATATCATCATAAAGTTTGTCTTGCTTATGGGCTGAAAAACCTGAAGCGTACTGAAATTGAAATGTTTGTACAAATGATGTTTTGTAGTGACTAACAGCGTATAAATTCAAAATACATAAATATATTATACAATAAAAATTCACATTATAGAGAATACATCACATACCTGTTACAATTATACTGCAAGTGTTAGGTTATAAATTGATACATACATTGTTCACTTCTAATTTTATCTACCAGCAGTCAGCTACTGATAATTTTAATGTTGTGAAATGTATTTCTAGCTGCATAATTATATACAAATTGATGGAAATTATATTATTTAATACCCTGTTCACATCTCATTAAAATGGTAAAATCTGATGAAAACAGGTACTAAAAATTAACATTTTTGTTTTCAGTAAATTTCTGGCAACCACAGCTAACACACATTTAACAGGAATTTGTAAAAGTGCCTGAATAACTGCTATCACCAAATTTGGTGCTTATAATGAGTGTGATCGTCCCTAAATAAAGGCCTCTTAAATCCTCTAACCACTAAACACTCATCATTTTCCAGCTCTAGGGATTCACATTAGCATGAACCCTTCAGGATGTTCCATCTAATGCATGTCAAAGGTTCTATTCAAATGTTAAAGGTCAGGGCTGCTTCAGGCGCGGCATGTCCAATCAGGTGTGACCAATATCCCGTGTGGTGTGTTGCTTCAATTAGACAGTAATGCCTATGGTCAGAGCTTAAGTAGCATAAGATGGTATCAACAGGTTAACAGGTTACCATATTGACAAGGTTAAAAATGTGCTGAATCGTTCCTTTCTTGCTTCCGGCAGGTCATTATGCATAACCTTCAGGATAATGCATGTTAATATATGTTAAACGCCACAAGGATATGAATATATTTCAGTATGTCAGCTTGTGCCATTTTACAGATGCATCAACAGAGGAGGACAGCAGTGTAATTGCTTGCACACATTACATTTATGCACGACTAAGTGACGATTAAAATAACTTGATTAAAATTCTCAGTACAGTTTTAGTATATAAATACGCTACCATAAATGTCACTTATCTTTACGTATTAAACACAGGATAGTCATTAATGTTTAGAGGGGTCTTGGACAAAAGGAGTTTAGTGGGGCCTCAGTTGCTTTACAGCGTCCTCAGACAACACACCTGGTTATGCCGAGACGTTAGCCCCGCATGTACATACCGTTCTGCATCGCTGGTCTGTTGACACTGTAAAAGTTTTACAAATTGACAAAGTGAAAAGCTTTCTCTAACGGATTTAGCGACTTAAGCGTGTAAACCTCAGACATGCCGGCATGACCAAATTTAATGCGAAAAGATTTAGCATGAATCAGCAACTGTCCTTGTGGATGGTCCTTGTGCTCCAGGCTTGAACGCTACAATTCTCTACATGACATACTGTGGCACCTCAAGAGGGTCCGTGTGTTTGTGTTCAGGAGTCATTAAATGAGATTTCTTAACACTTCATTGCTCAGCATTAACAGTACTGTAAACAAGCCTTTGTCAAATTGAAATGGAAATGATTTATTGAGTGTTCATGCCCATTGGGCAGATTTTAATGTAATGTTCAAAATAGGCCAATTACAGTCAATAAATTGAACAGCTCTACGTTTTCACCTAATTATCGACCAATTAATCCCACCGTTCAATTCCTAAATATCTGACTGTGATCCCTAATGTGTCCTTCTGAGACCAAACACTGCAGGATATAAAACCTGTGACAGAAATAGACTTTAGTTTTTTCTGTAGTGATTAGTATGTCAGCCAAAGCCCTTTCACCTAACAATCTACCACAGTGGAAAGCCTGTCTGAAGTTATTAAATTTGGACTGACACTGATATCATGTTTATGAACAAGAAAGGCAATAATGATAGGCTGCTCTCTCTCTCTCCCTCCCTCTGTACACAAGATGTGATGGGCAAATCTGAGTCTGTTTGAAAACAAAAGGAACACTTTGATGGCTGGGTATGAATATTAATAACAGTTTTCTGTTTCAGAGGCTCATGTAATAGATAAAAGAGATGAATAAGAAAATATGGATGAAAACTGAATTTAATTTATAAAACTGAACATAAAAGACTTTCTTTTACTGTCACGGCTTTCCCTAAGGAGACACTGTTAAATGCCAAGGTCAACTAGTTTTCAGTCACAGCTGTTTAGTGCTGCACTGAAAGGTAACATGGAGTGTGAACACAGTAATCAGCCTGATTAACTCAGTAAACAGTGTTGATGTTCTAAAGATCCAACCATGATGTCATGTTTAAGACACAAGGGGACATACATACATGCCATACACACACATACACACTGATGTCACACATACACACTGTTGTCACACATACACATTTATGACACACACAAGAAACTGCACATATTTAAAGTCACAAACACAATGATTTTAAATACAACATGCCATGTAAAATGGTTCAGTACAACAACATAACATTGCATTTCAATTAGCTTAGGTATTGCTAAAACTTCTGTCAGCATTGTACCAGAAGTGAAAATTCTGACCACCTTTTTTTAACGTTAAACTTTAACCAAACTTCTAATACATTTATATTTTTTTATAATAATAGGAAGTCCTTGGTGTCTTGCACACTATCTGGCGTTTGTAGTGCAATATATTTGGACCAAAAAGCTCTTCTGAGGTAAATATGTAGCTGATTCATCTATATGTAACAAAAGCCCTAAAAACCAGTAAAACCAGTCAGATGTTCTAGTTGGAAATCTGATGCAGCCATTAAAACGTGACATTTTCATCTCGTTTATTTGCACAGTGGTAATTTCAATTCTCATACAAGTCTGTGGAACTTATGTTTCTCTTGTATCTAATATAATATTTTTATCATGATTTTCATTTTTACTTTTTGGGCTTTGCATTGATATGCTGATATGGTGAGTGATATAATCATGAAATCTGAACACAGGTTGGCATTTTACTGCCAGGTGTAGGTGGCGACGTATCTCACCTGTCTGTTTGTGATTGGATCACCTCAGACAGCTCTTAATACCATGTGTAAACAAAGCCTGTCTGTACCAGTGCAGGAGACAGATAAGCAATTGCTTGTAATCTGTTCAGACACAGGTAACAATCTTTACACGCTGATATCAGACAAGCCATCAGTTCTGTGTGAAATATCTTAAGTATTTAAATAGTCACACACGTGGTCCATGCACAAGTAGGAAGCAGGCATTTAAAAAGATGTGTGATTGTAAAAACATCAGCTGTAAAAACGTGAGATTGTTTTTGTCACTGTATCATTCATCAGCAAGCAGTGTTTACATCAAATGCTGTTAACCTCTGATCTGTTTGTGCACGTGTTGTTTTTTGCTGGTAATGTGTAATTCAAACTAACAAYTTTAGGTTTATGTTTAGATTGTATGACTGTATTAAYGATAATTCTGTAACATTTTGTTACTTAAAGTACAGAGAATAAATAATATTTTGAAATAATATTATAACATAAAAAAAATCTACTTATGTTACTGTATAATTGTTTTTGACACTTCTGAGCACATCAGTTTAAAAAATGTGAAAAAATGTCAGATTCGGTCAGTTTACATTTTACAGTTGTGTATTACAAATTGTTTGATGAAATTCACAAAAATCACACTATTTCACAATACACACACAGGTATACATGCAACTCTGTATCTGTAATTGAATGTAAAAATAAATAAATACTATTTACAGACTTTTTACAGCAGTTACAGAATGAAGCTCTGATGGTGCCTTTATGCCCCACTGGCCAATACAACGTCATGTGACGTTGATTCAATGTTAATTTCAAACCCACAACACTAAAGCACCAAAAAAACAATTCCTTAAAAAATGCCAACATTGAGTTCCATCATATACATCTGTTACAATCTTTAAAAAAAATCCCTTTAACATCAACTCAAATCAATGGCAAACAAACGCTTTAAGAACCATCAGACTTTTCACATCTGTGAGCAAATGTCTGAGCTCATTTTTAACTGACCTTTTGACTAAAGACGGACATATAAAGGGTGAAATCCAAAGAATGATGCTGCTTTTGATGTAATAGCATTTACATCAAATGCTATGAAGCATTTCAAATTTGAACAAAAAAAGACCAGAACAATTCATATTGTCTCCCTTCACTCATGGCTTTATCTTCCCACTTTGTCTGTTGGCATTGCATGCCTGCTTGAATTAAGGACAGCACAGACTGCAAGTGTGGACAGTTTTTATCTTAGCGAAGCATGCGCAAACAACATCTTTTTGTCTTTTTCTAAATGATTAAATTTACCCTTTGGCACCAAATGTGTCAATGAAATGACTTCAAGCTAGTCAGTTAGCTTTAACATGACTCAAAAGTATTACTTACAATTCAAAAGTGCTACATTGCTGAAATAAAAGAGCACAAACTATCCATAGAAATTGGGTATATGTCCCAAAATTGGGTATAAGAGTTATCTTATGAACTGTATTGTTGCCATTGTTAGCGCAACGCTCTGCCACCCAGCTAACAATTTCACAATACAAGAATGTTTCCAAACATTAATGTTTCTAACGAAATGTGTCTTTTGAAACCTAATTTTTTAGATGTTTTTAAAATGTTTCACTAACAACTTAAGAATAGTGTTTCAAAAATATAAGGTTTGACATATGATATACAACATTAAGAAACCATTTAAATAATGTTACTGCAGGAACAGATAAGAGAATTTTTAAAGAATGCTAGTCAACGTTCTGTGAAAGTTCTCTGTTAGCTAGGTATGTGAGCTTTCTGAACCCCTAACAAAAACATATAAACAAACATTTCACTCAGATTTGCTAGTTATCTTAATATACAATAACAACCTCACACATTCCGATGGATCGTTTGTGGCCAGAGTGAAACAACCTGGTGTCAAAGATGTTATGGCCAAAGCTTGTGGGATGGTGTGACGGTACCTGTCGCACAAGCTCAGCGTCACCCCTGAGCGAGTGGAGATGACAAAATACCACAGGTGGTGTCACACTCTGCGTCAGCCGAGTTTGGAGCAAAAGTGTCGAGACTTGAGATGACAGATCCATGCCAGAGCCTCACACACACATTTTTACACGAGCCGAGAACAAGAGGTGGGGGCAGACAGATATATGCAGAGAGCTACCGAGGTCTTCATCCTAGTCACGGAACCCACACACACACAGCCAGCAAGTACTCTGCTGAAAGGAATGTCAGTTCGACTTCACATCCACCCGAGTGTCAAGCATTAGACTGTCTTCTTCAAACAAGCTTGTCCTTCAAGTGCAAAGACCGTTTTAGTGTATTCACAGCTGGGGATGGGAATAGCATGGAACTGAACAATTCTGATTCCTCTTAACGGTTCCTGGTTTCTCTGGTTCCTGCTTTTAAAAAAGATATATTTAGAAACAAGAAATGTGGCTCAACTGGTGGAAATGGGACCAGCAATGCTGAAGTCATGAGGTTGATGCATATCCTGACAGAATGTAGCCTGTTATATGTTTGGATGTTTAAACAGGCTCTGTTCTGATAATACGCAAAAAGAGGCAATTTTGCGATCCATTTTATGCTTCACTTTCAACCAGGACTATGTGGAAACGTTTTTTTTAAAAACAACAACAAAAAAAGTAACCTAGCAAAATACTCACTAAATTGTTTCTTTGGGTGTTGATTTCAAATTTCAGCAGTGTTTCTCATTGATACTGAGCATTCAGCATCTCTGCCAGTGAAATTTACACAATCCTATACAAATACATTAAAAAACACAATTGCTTTGATATACTGTATAATGCACTAGTTTAGCTTACATCTCTACATAAACTACAGCATCTTACAAAATCAACTACAGACAGCTGAGACACAAACACAATTACAGATTTTAAAAAAAAACAAACAAACCTATTATACGTTTAAAATATTAATGGGTGTCCCATCCCAACAAAAATAACTAACAAAAAAACACCACAGCCTTACTGAAATAATAATTTTTGTGCAAGATTATAACACTAAACAATAATAATATAAATAATAATCACAATAATCATAACCATGGAATAATGCATTGGGACATTTTTCCAAAACAGCTGGGAAAGAAACACACAAACTAATTGTTGAGTTTTTAACACATCTAGTGGAGAATGAAGGTCATGGGATAAGGACAGTGACAAGGGTCATAAGCAACAATATAATGTTTTTGCCCTTTCCTGCCAGTGTGAGTAACTGTTATGATTTGCTTTGGATAAGGTCCTAGAAAAGCATAAAACACATTTATTGGGCATGAAAAATAAGGAAGTCGTTTGTTTCCAGAACATTTGATGATATGAGACCGTGATTTCAAGACAATCAACTCTTAGGAGGTTCCTGGTGTCAGAGGTGGGAAAAAATTCCCAAACTACTCGAGAAATTTCATGATGTATCTGAGTTCTGGGAAACAGGATACATCACCGCAGTAAAACCAAGTGCTGAAAGGGGTTTGGAGACTGACAAATTTCTATTACTACAAAGAACTTTCTCCAGCCTTTACATTAAATGTAATTGGCTTTTGATGCCCCTAGGTGTGTGTGTGTGCACAAGTAGTAAAGTTTAGGGGCTCACAGAAAACACAAAAGTACTTTCTCACTTAAACTGACACACATTTAACACAAAAGCATGTTGCATATATGTTCCATAATAAGACAATAAAAAAGCATCAATGAGATATCTTTTACAATAGGCTGGCTATGCTGCTCATCAGAAAAAGCACAAATGATAAATTTGGTATATAATATTCATACAACTTTTCCAATAACAATAAAGTGTTGGCACACCACACATGTTGTAAGATGTATGCAGTGGCCCAAATGCTCTTCTGAACACCCAGACATCACCTCCACTCAATACAAGATTTACTATATGAGATGAGACTGCAACGCCCACACTTGTAGGGTTTTTTGTGCAACGTCAAAAACTCAGTTTTGAAGGGTGATGCAGTTGTGATTTCATTCTTATTCAACTGAATAAGCTTTGATTGATAAAGACATTTGAAAATCAACATTTAGTGTCAAAGACTCGCTTACTAAGTCATAACACCTCGCTAAACACAATACAAGCTTGATTAAAAATGTACATGTTGGAGTTTGCAACATATTTGGAGCTTTTACAATTCACTGAGTGTTGAACCTAAATGAATAGTTTTCTGTCATCATTTACTCAGTCAAGTCAAAGCATTTACTCAAAGCAGCAAAGTCTGTAACCGTTATTCTGTAGACCACAAAAGGTGATGCTTTTTTCCATACAATGCACATGAATGGTGACCTGAGGCCTGTCTCCAGAAATCACCAAATCAGCAGTAACACATTACAGAAACATTCATGTAAAATCAACCAAAAGGCAAAAGTAAGGCTTAAATAGATGACTCACCTCCAAAATTTAGAAAATTCTGTTCATCTTCAAGCTAGCTGTGTGCATATGATCTTTTTTATTCAACCAAACACAATCTGAGTTATATTAAATAATATTCTGTCTCTTTCCAAATTTATAATGGCAGTGAATAGTGCCTGAGATTTTAAAACACCAAAAAAGCACAGCTGTATGACTCCAGGGGGTTATTAAAAGTCTTCTGAAACAATACATTTGTAAAAGAAAATATAAAAAAAATATATTTAGCTTATGCTATAGCTTGATCTATTTATTTAATAGAGAAGAATTTTTATTTAGATAAATATTAGAATACTAGAAAAACACATGACCCACTTACACATCTATGATGCTATTGGGTGATTAGAAATTTGGCCCCACCCAGTCACAGTGAGGAAGACAAATGAAATTACTCACCACAAGAACTAATAATACAATACGGGAAAGCTTGCAGAATCTAACTGCAAACAAACAGAAACTATATGGGAAACCTTTTCTTTGCTGTGGGGAGCATGTGTTTCTAAAAGGTCCCTGTTGTTGCAGATCCTGTCACAGTGTAATGCAAGCTTTATAGACTGTTATCAAAGAATTAGGAGGTATAAATTATATTTGACTCTACAGTAAACTGTACCACAGCACTCTGTGCTATCACTCACTCACTACTATATTGGGAGTGTTTCTTAAAGGCACAGCACAAAACACTATTTATTTATAATGTACAGGCAGAAGGTGGAAAATAGTCATTAATGGAATGAAATATGATAAACTTTATGCTGAAGCCAAATGTTTGTGCATTTATATTGTATTTCTGCATCATATCAATAATGGCAGAAAAAGTTAAATTCTTTCTATCCCTCTTTAGCTCCCTAACCAATTACAAAAGCTTGGGCTTCTATTTGCAATTACTGGGCTGAGGGCATTCTTGACAAAAATTGGATTAGTACCATTTCTGCATTTCAAGTGCACTCCATACAGACAGCACTTAACAGGCAGCCACTTATATTGGAGGCTTCAACAAAGTGGACAAATTCTCCCACAAAACCCTTCACGCAAAGATCCCTTGAGTTATTGCTATGGAACCAACAAGATAAGAACATTTTTTCCTTTAAAAAATCCTTCCTTAAAACACAAGCAATCTTCACTGAGTATAGGTGGTGTATACTTAATCTAAAAAGTCCCGTGTGATGTATTATATCATGACTGTAATGGTTTTGTTATCTACCAGGAAGAGAAATGACCAGACAGCCGCTTTTTTTTTCCACACAAGCTAAGACGGATTGAGCGTTAAGACCCTAGTTGTCTGGAAAAACGCCTGGAAGTTTACGGAATCATTACAGAAAGGCAGAAACCGCTCAGACACTGTACAAATGTTATTCATAAGGGAAAATTATTTCAATGATTCAACGCTCTCACAGATGGGATTTTTCATGACGAGCAGAAATGTTGAATAAATTAAAGCATCTGATAGAAGAGAAAAAAACAAAATCGAGGAAACAGAAGGAAATATATAAACATGCGCAAGCATGTGTGAAATTGTGCCCATGCATTTGATGAATTTCTCCCTCATATCTGCGATATCCTGAAACCTATCTGCTCGCAGCAGACACCTGTTATGCACACAGAGGTTCAACTGACCCTGAGGCCCAGCAGCTCGTCTGATTGGCCGACAAGTGGATTCCATCATTTTCGTCACTCTTTGCGGTATTAAGCGGATGCGTTTGGCCTGGGTTGACCTAAAAGATCAAAGATAATCTGCTTATATGGAAAAAAATGTCTGTGTGTCCTACGATTTCAATTTTAAAAGAGTTCTTCTTCCAAGTTGACTGCATTTCTATATTGAGTAAGTACACATCTGCGTCAAGGTAAGACAAAGCACAGATCAGCTGTTTTGAGGCAGCCAGAAGCCACAGTACAGAGACAGCAGAGAGACGCCGCTGCAGGGGCAGTTAGTCGCAATAATAAAGTAACAGTCTTCACAAAGAATGCACTCGCAATCTGCACTGCATTTCTGATTTTTGTCTTTGATAGACACTGGTCTTCAGTGAATATATAAACAGGCTATAATTGCTTTTACTAATAGCTTCAACATTAAAATGTTTTTATATCAGTCTATATTTCTGTACTAAATATCTGCCTGAATTGATTTACTACATTCAGTAGATTAACTAGATTTCAAAAAGTGGAATTTATCAAATTCCTAGTAATTTACTGGTAGGAAACTAGTAAGAGACAAAAAAGGCAATTCCTTGCTCAGAACTTTGGTTCTGAATGTCTGTGTGTGGAGGATGCAGCGCACTGCCACTGTATAACTGCCACTGTATACCATCAGCACTTGCAGGCAGGTCTCTGTCCAGCTCTTTAAAATGCTGTTAGTATGCCTGAGTACACAATAAATAAAGATCTACAACAAGCCACATTTACATAGAAAGGAGAAGAGAGTATTTAATACGCCTTTAACAGGCGCATTTATGTTTATCTTGCATCATTACCAATGAACATTCAGAATGTAAGAACACAACACAACTCACCATATTTAGCCTTATATTAAAAAAAAAACACTACATATGTGTATTATACTATTGCTGTGGAATATTTTGATCTTTAAACATTGACTAAAATGGACAATTCCTGAACTAATGCTTTTACATTCACATAATTCACGGCACAGTTCCAGTGTGTAACCAAACTCACTTGGTTTGGTTCCTTACTGGTCTTCCAGATCCACATGACAGCTTTCACAGTAACAATTTTTCTGTTGAACCACGACCTGTTCTGAGCTAAATTGCCAGTGTGAAAACATGACATCTCGAAATGGCCAACATATTTCATTCACAATTCAAATGAGGCCACACGTTTCACAGCTGGGCGCCCCATAGTCCGTTGCGCGCACACACACACACACACACACATAGTGGGATAGCACAAAATTGCTGACTCTAAGACTCCATTACCACATGATAAGTGCCAGTCCATCCCTGCTGAACCATGTTTGAGCGGATTTTAAAATGAGATGAGATGAGTTCCTCTGCGGTTTAATGGCGTGGTTATCCTTCCTCCATATGGATTCATGATGGCAAACCATACCATAAATACATATGGATATTTTACTGCAGGTGTGTGTGAGTGTGTGTGT
>JBAJNP010001031.1:27695-70959 GCA_036877545.1 Yasuhikotakia modesta | reverse complement strand
TAACAAATTTCTAAAGTCAACAGATTTTACTAACAGAGCTACCAATCTCTGTGTAAAAATAAAATAATGCTGCTGGCATCCTTCTCAAATCATATTCACCCTCTCTTTTATGGCTCCAAATTTCAAAATAAATAAAAATAACTTCATCAATGGCATTTAATATTTTGGCTATTATCACTGTTTCTATTAATCTTGTTTCTGGTAAAAATAAAAAACAACAATCAAATATTTGAGCCAGGGATCTCAAAGTTAGGTGACATGGAATGACACAAAACCGGAAGTACAACAGATCTATACAGTGTGTAATGGCACATGTGGCAGCGCTTCACCCTTTTGTGTTATCAGACATGTTGGAATAGTGCCACAGTAAATACTGTGTCCCTTGAGAAACTGGCCCTGTGGTTTGATCAGTGATCCTATTCCTCAGAAGCAGTGAAGTGCCATGCCCTTATGCCCAAGGCTCATCCCAGGAGAGGGGGCACTAGTCTGCTGACTGCCAGCGGAGACTGGAGAGAAGGGCTTAAGAGAGAGAGCAATAGGAGGGTTAGGAAGATAAGGCCATGGGGCTTTGTAAAGAGAAGCTTGACTTTCAGAGCACAGGAAGAGGGAATGAATAACACAGAGAAAAGAAGGAGGAGGTCACTTGAAACTCCACACCTCCACCACATCTGATAACAGACTCTGCATTAAAGTTAGTGTAAAAGAGAAGGTTAGAGGTAAAATGTCAATAACGAGCATGCAAGAAAGAAACTGAGAGAATAGATGAGACAGAGAGAGGTAACATGTCAGTAATATAGTGTTCTTACTGTGATTATAACAAATGAAGTGGAGAAAAACATTAGGTGGCCATCAATAACATTGATCTGCATTCTTAAAGTGAAACAGATCAATGCATCGGGCTGGTTTATGTGTGTGTGTGTTTGTGTGGGTGTGTAGAATAGAAGAATAGGTCTAGATATATATGGAGCCAAAATTCCAGATTCACAATTGTGTATTTGAGCTTTAACAGTGGTTTTGTGTGTTTAAATGCCTGGGTAAAAATAGCCATAAAGTCTATTTAAATTATGTGTTAAAAGATCAAGGTTAATCAAACTCTGTCAATTTAGCCAGCTTAGACTAACTAAAATATTTTATGTAGTAATTACAATTTAGGGAAAATGATTTGCATGACATTGCAAATAAATGATACATTTGCATTTCCACTCTACCCAAAATTCAAAAGAAAGCTCATCTCCATATGTGGAGCATTAGTGCACATTGATGACAGCTATTTACTGACCTCAGAGCAAAAAAGTGGGCCTGGTTGAATTATTTTACAGATTCCATAGTACAACAGGCAGCATGAAATGAGTTTCACAACAGGACACAATGGTCGACCACTGTGATCTGATTACATTGTGCCCCTTCACGGGTAAGCTGAGAGGGCTGGGAAGTGCCCCTGGGAGCAGAACACAAGGCCTGGAAACATTTGGCCATCGAGATGAAACTAGTAAAGTTATCTCCTTGCCTCACACACTTCTCCAAATGCAAATTCAAAGGGTATTTGTGGTGTATCGCTAAATACAGTATGTAGACAGGCAAGTATGTTAGATGTTTTGCATTTTGTAAATTAACAATGTCTACGTTTTTACTTTTAATCAAAATGCCAGTGTTGAAAAGTGCACATCTTGATATATTACAAACATATTGCTGGATATTTTATTTTAATCAATTTTGCTGGCTTATGCTGTATATTGACACAGTAAGTAAAACTGTATGTTACAATCATTAAGCAAGAAAAAAATAAAAAATCATCTTGAAAAACAGACTTTATTTAAAGGCGGCAAAATAAAAGGTGTCCATTGATGCCACACACAGTGGCCAAGTACTGGAGCCATTTAGGTTGTAGAAATGCTACCTGATGAGGCCACTGCATGTGTGTGTGTTGTGTGTGACGTTGGGCCATTCTCATTCAGACAGATGCTCAAATGGCTAGCTCAGAAGAGGTGCTAGTGGGTCAGTGCCTATCTCCCCCCCTCAGCCCAGATCACTTTCAGAATAGAGCAGGGCCAAGAGGGAGTGAATTTCAATCACCCGACTGCCTATTGTACAACAGCACCCACAAAGACCCATAAATACACTTTCTGCTCTGAAGCGGGGCAAATTTGCCCACTACACTACTGCTGTCCACTGTGATCTAACAGTCTAAGCAACAGTTTAAAGCAATGCAAGATTAAAATGCTTTTTAAAAACTAATTTTCTCTTTTCTGCATCATTTTTGACCCTTTCCTGCTTCAAATTATTCAAGGCAATCAAATAATAAAATGGATTGGGTGGGTTTGGTTTTAAGCCAGATGTGTTTCCAAACTGATACAAGAATTTAAGTTAATTCTTGTTACAAAACACATTGGTGACGCAGGAAATTGTGCATGGTGTTTTAGTGGCTGGTGCAAACTTTTACCACAAATATATATATATATATATATATATAATAAAGGTTTTATATATGTTTATTTTTATATACATGAACATAAAGTATATGCAAACACAGCCTTGGCAAATGTTTGGTCAAGACAATGTCAGCTGATGGGGAACATTCTCAGTACGCTTTTCATTATTGCAGTAATGTTTATAGAAAGTTTTTCCAATGTTATAGGTTATATATCAAACTGTTATTTTTAAGTAGTTAGTGGAATGTTTAACAAACATCACAGAATTAGAAAATGTTTAAATAACCTTAAACAAAAAATTAAAATAAATAAATAATAATAATAATAAAAGATTATAAATAAAGAAGAATAAAAAAAAATTAAAAAATGGACTTTTTGAAATTCCTAAAAGTACATGATGCTTTTTTTCTCCATATTTTTCCGATTGGTCATAAAGGGCAACTTGTAAAGGCTGGAATATTGTTTGAGTGATTAAGTTGGACTTTATAAGGACAAATATGGGATGACCTTGGGAGGAGCTTAGGTAACATTCATATTTATATTTAATGAGAAGAGTGAGTACGGTGTGTGCTGCATGGTGTTAGAAATCAGTTTTTTCGTACAAAAATTCTGACTTTTTGGCGCATAAAATTTTTTAGAGTAGAATCTATGCAGGGTTTTATAAATGAGGCCCCAGGTCTATTCATGTACATGTTATGCATTCACACTTATGCCTCAGGTTAACACTGTAAACACTGACCTAATAGAATTCCTAATATCCAATACCATTGTCGTTTAATAAAGACATTACTATCTCCCCTATGTTCTACAGTATATATTACTATATATTGTTTTATTTTTTATTCGAGCAAGTAAAGATTTTAGCCACCAGAGAACATCAGAAATCACATGTACCTGAAAAACATTCCTGAGATCTAAAAGGAAAAAATAAAAGTGAAAGGTTTCAGTGCCACCTGCAAAATTAAGCTTTTTCATGGATCAACAAATCCATCAGCACACTTTTCTTTCTAGCACAAATCTGAGCAATTATTTTTGACGTGTAACATCAATAATCTCATTTATTTTTTCCTCATCTCTGGTGGTGCTATGTGCCCCATCTCTTGTTTGTGTCTGCCTGGGAAAGTAGAATAGAACACTCAATAATCCAATTTTTTGCACCATTGATCTTACAATTGTTGTATCCCTCTGCATCCATCCCCTACTCTGCTCTCTCTATTTTAATAAAAATGTTATTGACAGCAGCATTGGGTTAAATTGTATTTTGGATTAAATTGTATTTTTGGATTAAAATACCTGCCTGTATCTGCAATGTATATGGGCTAAGGTCATGTGTCCTTTCGTTAAGAACAGCGAGGATAGGTAGTTTCAGAGATAAATAGTTGGATGATGACAGAACTCTGAACCAGAGACTATTAGACATTATAAAGCTGTGGATCTCGCATTCTGTAACCAGACAGCTGGTGTGTTTTAGCCTAGTAAGGTGACCCCTTTTCCACTTGCTTTGCTGAGAATCAGTAGCAGTAGCAATTTGTCAAACAAAAGCCTGGCTTATTCTTTACTATCTAGACTTATTTTGTGCTTTTTCTTGTTCACAGTGTTATAATTTAATAGGTGCTGGCATTTAGATGCATATTGGACAACATTGTCTAGACTTGTGAGAGGTCTTAATGAAAGCATTTTTGTAATCCTTCTTTTAAAGAAGTAATGAAAGCAAAAAGGCTGAATGCATTAATTACTAGGTGGAATAATTTCCTAAAGACCTGCCCCAGGGAAATATAACAAAACAAAATTAAGTAGCACTATTTTTTGGGCATGCCTACAATCACAAAAAGTTTGTGAAATTTGATCTATTCTTGAAGCAGATTCCAGTTAGGACTGGCATAATGGCTTAATGCTGACCCACCTTGTTCTGAGTAAACCCTTCCTTGCTATTTCCTAACAATCCTTAATTATCCTAGTTATCTGTTAAGCCTAAGTGTATCTGCAGTGTGTTGATATGAAGAGGCTACTTAGCACACATCCCAGCCATTGCTTAAACACAGTGGCTTGCTAAAATTATTTCCACTACATACAGGTGTTTGACATTCAAATATTAAATCAGATTTTATTCAAACATGTCACTGAAGTAGCTATATAAAGGCTAGGTTAAACTCTAGAAGGAGCAGAGTACCCGGCACACAACCACAGAGAATTACAAATCAGAGAGTATCTAAGCAATTGTAGCTTCAATGACTAAAACTAGTATTCCTGAGGGTCTCAAGGGGAGCAGAGGCCCCTTAAAAGTGAGGTTGCTACTCTGCTCATACCCCAGAGGACCAGCATTCCAAACCACTCTCTGTAGTGAGGGTAACACTGCACACTTGCCCTAGGGCCAGAAATCCCAAAATAAATTTTATATTTCACACAGTTCTTGACCCATAAGATAAACCTTTCCAAGGGGAGCCATTAAATGCCAGCTCCAACAACTTGTCACTGCAGCCCCAGACCTAAACTCCAAATACACAAGAAGGAAGCCTGAAAAACATACAAGTAAGCAAACTTTTTGGGGTATAAAGAAATCGGTGAAAGGGTTTCATAAGATCCAGGAAAATTTAGTAACACAATGAGGATGGTTGTGAAAGACACATTAAAGCAATCCTCAAGGGGGGAACATATGTTATTTAAACACAATAAGATACATTCCTGTGCTCTTGTACTGTCTTCGCATTCATGTAATTCACCTGCAAATGCATTAAAAACTAGAGAAATAGAGTGTTCCCTTTCAGGAACTCAATCTGCGTCGAAACGATATGGGAACGCTACCATCGTTTATGCACTTTGAACTGCTGTGTTGAATCACTGATTATGAGGCTAGCATTACAGACGGGGTGACGATGGTCCACTCCCTTGACCTTCATCAGACATTACAGCCTTGATCTTCAGGCCTCTACTACTACCTCTGTCCTGACTCCCTAAGTTGGGCAGGGGTCCCCTCACTATGGTGGCATTGGCATCTCATTCCCATAGCGTTTCAACACAGCTCAAGTTCCTGAAAGGGAACGTCTCAGGTTACGTATGTAACCCTGGTTCCCTGAAGGGAACGAGATGCTACCTCCTGCCTGCGCTCACTTTTTTCAGGGTCAAAGCTAACCCGAGCAGCGCAACACACGTGCCTTCATAGCTTCCTGGTCATGACGTCACCCTGTCTGTGACGTCACGCCTCATAATCAGTGATTCAACACACCTGTTCAGAATGCATAAATGCTGGTAGTGTTCCCATAGCGTTTCGACGCAGCATCTCGTTCCCTTCAGGGAACCAGGGTTACATACGTAACCTGAGACGTTTTCCAAGATCTCTTTACCTTAGTGTGAGATCAGAGGCAAAAGGCAGGCTCATGGGCTATGACCAGTCAGGAATTGTTCGCTGAGCCTGCCACAAGCCTGTGAGACATGATCTGCAACAGCTGCTCATATATGGGCAGGCTGGGAAATCTCACTCACAATATTGATAATTAGAGAATGCCAATGAGAGCTTTCTCTTAAGACACAAGGACACAAGAAAACCCAACATACAGCTTCTAAAGAGCTTCTGTACTTGGCTGCCAGTACAGAAGCTCCAACTTGTCCTCTAACCTAATCAGTTAGTTACTGGAGCTGAAACTGTTTTATCCTTAAAATGTTACTGTACAAAACATTATGCAGCAAAGTTAAAATTTTAACAGTGTATACAATGTAAAGCAATAAAGAATTCCAGCACAATATTGAGAAAATGACTATAGGAAGAAAAGTGTCACAGTCATTAGGGCTGCTCAATTATGGGAAAAAATAATCACAATTATTTTGGTCAAAATCGAAAATTATGATTATTTAATGATTACATACTCATTGCCTGTGGAAATATTTCATTTATTGCTTTTAAAAAAGCAAATGTAAAATTTTCCATTATCCACTCGTTTCACTTAAAATAGCTGAATAACTAAATACTCAAATATATAAGATAGCAAATATATAAGATGGCTTTAATTTTTTTAAATGTAAGAAATTCCTGCACAAATGTATTTGCTTCATTTCAGATCAAATTATGACATGCATCAACAAACGTGAAAAAAAAGAAATCACCGGTTCAAACAGTCTGTCTTTATTTTAAAATGTAATTCCATAAACAGCTGAACCGGAATCTCTGACTGTCACTGAGCTTGTAATGCATTTGCGTGCTCTTCGTTACCTGCGTTGCACTGATCTTTTTCTCACAAGGCTGTGTGATACTCTCTAATTTTCTAAATCATCATGAGCTGCTTGTGCAGATAGGATTAGGGATTGGGATTATTTTAATCCCTAAATTCAAACATTAAATGCAGTTTTGCTCTTAATAGTGTGAGCCTGTGATAGAGAGTGCCTGCTGATTGAACACAGCTGATTCAACACAAATCATCATCTCCCTGTCTTGTAATGTGCGTTTCATCCAAAGTTAACATGAATGTAAAAATAGTCTCCTGCTTACTGATATTCATTATCTCTCATGTAATGGGAAAGATATGTGTGTCATTCTGAACATGACAAAATTATAGAACATAATTTGGTAAATTTATTTTAATAATAATCTATTTTTGTGATAGTTTAGAGCCAAAATCGAAATCTGATGTGTTGCACAGCCCTATCGTCTATAATAAAGTAGCAAGACCAATAAGACTGGTGTATAAAGATAGAAAGCAATTAACATGTCTCAATTTCTTCACAAACTTCCCTCTGCCCCCATCATCCAACCTACACTTCCACACTCATTGATTACCTGGCGACCTCTCCCGCTGTTTCTAATGGGACTAAGAGCCAGATCATACCACTGTTGCATCTCTGTGTGGTGGATTAGATATGTCTGAAAGCTCTTGGCCCTCGCAATCATCCTAATGCACAAGCATTGGTTATTACTGTCAGAGCCATTACTGTGACGTCCATACATTAAGCAGCCCCCATTTGCCCCAGTCGAAGGGGTGAATTAATGCAGTTCCCGGGGCTTGACTAGTGTGTTCCCCATACTGTGTTAAACAATGAGCAAATGGTTCACCTCATTTATTAGATGTGTGGCTTAATTAACAGGGCTGTCAGATATTTCTGTCCCTCCTTAGCAACTAGTTCTCTTTGAGAATCAATCAGAGTGCTCGGGATAGGGTGGGGGCTGGTTGGTGAGTCTTTTGTGAGGGTGAAACTTAAGACCAGATGGCCTAAAGGTTAAGGTCAATGGTAGCTGCAAACATTTCTTAGGATCAGGTCCAATGAGCAATTCAACTTGAACCTACAATAATAAATTGAACCTACAGTAACGTATTAAATGGTAATTGGTGCAGAAACAAGTGGGAGGAGTTTTGATGTTTTGAACAGAAATAAAATAGAGAACATAAAAGAGCTAAAACCAGTGTTTATAAGAATCAAGCCATGTATAGCCAGGCTCAAAATCTTTATGGTTTGAGGTTTGACAACAGGCCAGCAAGCTGAGAAATATCAAATAATTTAAACAATTCTGTTCTCCATGTTCTTCAGTGATTGTGTACTTTACTGTATACTCTAGCCGCTTCCACATCTTGCAGTATAGCTGAGGTGTTTGCATTCCTCACATTTGATCCTACGTTGCTAGACGTCATTAGTGTGCAGCACTATATTTTTTATATATATAACATATATTAAAATGTTAGAAGTATCACAGCTGTGTTTATATAGTACCTATGCAGATGGTATTACAATGGGGTCCAAAATCTAACACAATGTTGGTGAAGTTGTTTCAAATATATGAGCCCCTTTCATCTGTGTATACTCTGTACATATGTATACTATTATGTGTGCTTTTGTTTATACATTAAAACAAGAAACTATTCATGTTATTGGTAATGTCTTAAATGTAATTAGTGTCATAAAGGTGTGCTCTAAATTTGAAACTCCAAATGACAAGTAATTGAAGACTTTTTATCCTCAAGCCATTTCCAGGTAGTTCCAGCATGGACTCCACTATTTACATTATATTGCTACATATTTACAATTTGAGTTTAAGAAATTGCATTGATTTTGAAATATTTGTATGGTTGGCTGTATAGATTCAGTTTGATCTTAAGCGGGTATGCCAGTTATTAGGAATTGGATATATTATGTCTGATTTCAATTGAAGAGTAATTAGGAGTGCACTCTCTCTCTCTAGCTCTCTCTCTCAAAAATAAAAATAAAAAAAGAACTTGTTAGCTTTAATGTAATCCAGCACTGTCAACTCAAGTAGTTTATATTTTTAAAAATGATTTTAAAGTATTGTTTAAACACGAATAAACACACATCTTTAAAAATAAGTATGATTGGCTTCAATCTTTGGCTTTGGTTAGTTTAATCTACGTTTTTGGTCCAAATAGTGTTTAGCTAAAATATAAGACATATATTCAAGTATCTATTAATTAATAACAAATCCAATTAATAAAAAAAAATTCAATTCATATATTTTTAGTAAATTATGACACAACAGTGTGATAAAGCTGCTGTAAAGCATTGACTATAAAATATAAAATGTTATACATGTTTGTTAAAATGTAGTACATTTTTAAGCTTAGATCAAGGATAAAGAACTAAGTGATGTCCAGCAATAGTATGTTTCATATAACACTTTTTACCATGTACAAATTGCACATTGCATTGTACAAATGTTTCATAACATAGAATATAGAATACATAGTATTATTGACAATTTTATTAAAAATTTGAAAAACACATTTTTACACAACATTTATTCCATTAACATGACAATTACAATTACATTTATTCATTTGGCAGACAAGCTTTCTTTTTTCTCCCTTTTCAAATGTCATATATCAGAAAGGCATTTATATTTAATGAAAATTAAGGTGATAATCGAAAGACAGTATCGGGTGTAGTTTGGGTAGGCAAAGTGAGGGCTTATATGGTCCTGAAAAGGACAATATAATAATTTGAATTTAAATGATTTAAAAAAAATGATGATTTAAAATCATTTGCACACAGTATTTTTTATTGTATACTGTTTTATAATGTAGCACAATACAGAGGTGCACATAATTGCCACTATTTGCAATAAGTGGTATAACTAGCAGACAATCCTGCTATTTTAAAACTGCAATCCTGCTATTAAAAAATGTTTTGTTGCTTTTTACACCAGGTGTAAATAGAAGGTAGATGCAATTTACACTTGGTGCTAAATAGTTGGTCATACTAATATATGGAGATGGACCTTAAACGTTTAAAAAGATGTAGTGAACAGGTGTATAATAAACCTAATTTGCAATAATAACATTAAACTGAACATTGCAGAATGTGAAAAGAGTAAAATAGTAAAGTCTTTAGGGTTGTAGTTGGATCATTATATTAAAAGCAATATTAACAATTTATGAAACCCTAGGTCAAGCTAAATGTCAGCAGTCTTCCAGTAAGTAAGGCAACAGGACAACAGTGACAAGGCATCATTGGGAGAAACCAGGCTCATCCAGTAGGGTGATGTTACAAACAGGGATGAGACATAATGTTACTAATTTTCAGGGGTTATCCCATCTTGTTTCCCCACCTGGATAAGATCCAGATCCTACTGACTACAGGACCTTAGAAAAATGAAAGACAGACTTATAGACTTAATTTTTTATTTGTAATAAAACACTTTACTTATTGATGTAGGTAGTTATAAACTCACAAGGAGCAGATAATTATGAAAACATTTTTTCTAACTGGGCATGCAAAATAGGGTAAATAGGGTTAGAAATAATGGGTGTAAAATAGTAGATAATGGGGATAAAGCATTAATAACAGATTTTTGTCATACATATTTATTTATTTATTCATTGCTCATCCAACTGCAGAAACCAAGAACTTTAGAAACCTTTCAAATAAACTAATTGTTGTGCTTAATTTGTATTGTTGTTGATCAGTGAACACACAAATCAATTTTCCAATGCTACACAAACATAGAAAGTGTCACTTCAAACAATGTGTAGAGTTAGCTAATGAAGATCATTTCTGACATAATTTAAATAAAGAAACTGTGATCGGTTAAGGTATTTGAAACATATAAACAGTCAAATCATTTAACTTGACATTAATCATGCTGATTAAATTGGTCTAAAGAAACCAATTGGTTCAGTTGTTTCTTGATTGCTCTGAGTTTCTGTTTGTTTAATTGCTGTGTAAGTGCAAAATGAGTGGTCATTTATATAGTAATCACATTCTCCTCTTCTTACAACACTTAATTCAACACAGAATGAAAAATAAATCATGAATTTAATGTTAAAGTTGTCATAATCAATGACGACTCATGTTGTTTCTGCTGGTCAAAGTTAGGGCCACAGAGCTGTGTTGAAGTTCTTGGCCTCAATTATAAAAGCAGCTATTTAACCCCAAGTGTGGTATATTCTTCTTATCCCAACATGGGGGGCACAGCCATGATTAGCCCCATTATTCAAATCAATGTGACCTTACATTTGAGAGTTATTTAGTTTAGTGCTTTAGCCATCAGTGCTTTAGCCAATATATCTTGTTATATATATAATATAATATATTATATTTTAATGATAAAAGAATGCAAAAAAAAATCAATTTATTTTGAGAATTTAATTGTAGTTTTGACTATATATAGACAGATAAATTAAGTCTAATTTATGTCTTTAATCATTAATGCATCAATATAATGCTTCCCTAATTGCCCTAAATACATGTCATACAGGTTGTCTATAAGCATGGATTTCTAAAGCTGACCTATGAAGAAGAACACAATGCAGTGATTCCATTCCTGAGCAGGCCTTAACGTTAACCCATTAATTACATTCAGTGGTTTCATTATAGAAGTGCAGTCTGGCATGTTTCTTGCACAGACCTTTTCACAAAATTGATTGTCCAGTCTTTGTCTTGCATAAGTGTCATATCAGAAACTATAAACATTATATAAACAATTATTATGAGTGCTTTCCAAGGTTGCTCAGGCATTATCACACATGCTTAGTGTTAAAGGGTTAGCAATTCCCTAACCATGTTGAAGTATTTACATTTTCTTAGATTTTCTTGTATTTGGTTAAGCTGTTGTTAGATGGCTTGCCAATGTATTATAATGCCTCAAATGTCAGGAATATCACACAAAAAAACAATAACAGGTACCCCCAATTTATTGGCACATAAATTGCAAGCGCAAATATCAGTGACACAGTCAGCAGGAGAACCGGGAGGATGACAGGCAGGGCAGGAGTGAGTACTAAGAGGGAACAGGTTGGAGGGGAAGCAGGAGATCCGGGCAGGTTGATGCAGGTTGATGATAGACCAAGAATTGAACACAAGCCAGGAAAAACACAGCAAACTGGAACAGGGAGAAAAAACAGCTAAACAAAAGAAAACAAACAGACAGACCTGGAGTCAAAACAATCAACACCAATATATGAACTGGTCAGGAAACTGTAAGCGGACAGACAATCTGACAGCGGACGAAGGTATCAAGGGAACTATAAAGGGAATAAAATGAGAGGAGGACAGGCGCAGATAATTATGTAAAACAACGGCAGCAGCGCTAAGGATGCGGGGTTAACAAAGACATTGGTGCACATGGAAAACTAGTAACTGATGGAGCTGACCATGGATGTTGATAAAGTTCCCCTCTGCCCTGGAGTCCACAAGCCTCCATTTGAATGGCCAAATCAATGGCAGCCCTGAGGTCTTTGAGTGGCTTACAAATGGCGATCTCATCCTGGATGCCATCCTCCAACCCGTCCAGGAAGCAAGTAAGGAGCGCCTTCTCGTTCCATCTGCAGGAGGCCATCAAGGTCTTAAACTCCACAGCGTAATTCATGACTGAGAACCACTTGAGTTTGGACGCTGCCTCAACACCCCAGGCTGAGCAGTCAAACAGCTTGATCATCTTCTGCCTAAACATCTCGAATGAAGCAAAGCATGCAGATTGCATGCAGAAGCATGCATGACTCCCAGACTTGAGAGCTGTCCCAGGGAATTTTGGACAAGTGCTCCCAATTGAGCCAACAATAAAAGGATTGGGTTGGCACCCGCTGGATTCATTCTGGTCAGATTGTTCTGTCAGAAATATCACACGAAGATCCACAAGCAGGTAGCACAGTTTATTGACAAATAAATGAAAACAGAAAGTCAATAATCAATAGACCAAAACAAGTTCAAGTTTATTTGTAAGGGCTTTTCACAATGGGCACCTTTTAGGCAAGTTCCACGGGGGGACTGGAGGTTGCACTTGAGGCCCCAGCACACCATAAAGGAGACATGTAACAGGGGGATGTTTGCCTACTGAGCAGCCACCTATAGGGATGTGGTAAGCTGAAAGTGCTGCCTAATAGAATTTCAAGGTGGAGTGAGCCAATCCTGTAGAGAGGCACGCCTGCAAGAACTCCAGCACTGTACCAACTGGGCAGTTGACTGGGTCAAGTTGCCGGTCTCTACACCAGGAAGTGAAAAGTTTCAGGGAATACAGTTTCCTTATACAGTTCTGGATTATATGATGGAGGATCTCCTAGCAGCCGAGCAATCGGGGAAAATGCTTACAGACAACGCTTTGGCCACATTTGAACCATGGTATCCAGTCCATGGAGGAGCTTAATGAACTAGAGAGAACCAGAGGAGACATTGCACTGTCTCTTGAGAGGTGAAGAGGTCCACTTGGGCTTGCCCAAAAATCCTCCTGTTTCACCCCATCATAGGGTGAAGCTTCTATTCTCCAGGCCTCGGCCCCTGCCTCGACTGGACCTCTGCTTCAACATTGCATCTTCCAGGAATATAAGATGCCCTCAGCAAGCAAAGCTTCCACAGGGACCACACTAGCATCTGGTGTGGCAGCCTGTAACAGGTGCATGACCGCAGACCTTATTGGTGGTTGATGTATGCAATCACTGCCATGTTGTCAGTACATATAGACAGTGAGGGATGCATTTGTTTCTATCATAAGGCAGCAACCAAGAGCTCCCAGTACTTAGCCCTGAGAGGAACAAAGGTTTTCTCCATAACACAGTGTCGTGATCTTGATCATGCAGAGTCGATTTCCCCTCCTGACTTGAGCCACCACTATAGGGGGCCTCATGTACAGCAGGCCAAAAGGTATCACGTTGGACGCTGCTGCCACCAGGTCTAGCAGCTGCTGGAACTGTTTCAAAGAGTAAAGAGTAAGAGTAAGAGACTGGCTTGAGTCTTGTGACTACAGCTACGATTGAGTCTGCTCGATTGGGACATAAACGTGCCCACATTGTGGTTGAATCCTATACAACACCCAGACGTTCTCTGTGATGGAGACAGCAATGGTTTGGTTACCTACACTATTAAGAATATCTTTCAACACAAGAAACATGGAAGTTACATGGACATGAGCCTGAGTAAATAGTGACATAATTTAGATTTTTTTTAATTTATGTGTTTAAATGTCTATGTTTATTTTGATGGCTTGGAAGTTAATTAATTAATTTATTTAAAAATGTGTTTGGAAATTAGATAAGTCTTGTAAATTGTGTAAATTTTAGCTACAAGCCCCCCATTCCAATCCACCCCTAAACTAACCCCACCCCCCAAAAAACCTGAGCACACCATCTTCCTTGGACTTTTTTATCGCTATGTGTAACAGTCTTTTTGTGTATTAGAGTGTGCCCGACTTGGACTAATGACTTCTAATTATTTAGCCTGAGGTGTACAGACAATATGAAATAAAAAATAATTGTATGCATATATATATATATGATTCATTTTAGTAGTAATAATTACATAATAATAACTATTAATAGCTGCTCCTCTGTGGCTGATTAGTTTTAGGTTCAAGACACAATAAGTGCAATAGGAGTCTGATTATGGGTCTGATTTAATAAACTTCAACCATAGCTGTTAGTTACAGCATGGAGACACTTGTTAAGGTCCGAGGAAAAGTTATTTAGCAACAGTTTTGAGTGTGTATGAAGAAGAAGGATGTGAGTCTGACCTGCTGACCTTAGTCGTTGTGTTTTCACTGCTCCCATACATGACTGCCCTCTAGCTGCCGGACAACACCTGGGAGCTAGACAACTGAAGAACAATTGTTCTTCATATATAGAATAGTTCTTCATATATAAAAAATAGTTGGTGGGGGGAAGGGAACATTTATATCTAAAAGAGTGAGTTGTCGTAGAAGGGTGAAATTTCGGTGACTGTCCTAAAGGCCTGCTAAATAAAGCATGTATTACTGCTTTAAAATTATTGCTATATGTATATATCAACACAAGCATAGAAGATACAGAATAGAATGGAATAGAACATACAATATACATTCAATTATTAGTGGCATTCCAAAGGTCAAATTTTATATAACAAACATTTCACATATCATTCCACTCGTCTGTGTTGATGTTATAATTCCAATGTCACATTTACTTTGTGGTGCAAAAAACTGCAGGTGACATTTAATAAAATGTTCTCATTGCTCGCCACATTACTAATGCAGTAGTGTGCCGTGAAACTGGACTGCTTGCATATGTGCAGCTGTCATTTTATGAATGGTGAAATCCCCACCCCCATGAGAAGAAAACGTATTTAAGGTCTGCCAGACTTTTGTATAAATATAGGAAAATACAAGCACACACACACACACATACAAAGACTTGTAAAATGTTTGCCTGTTTATATGCCCCATGTTTTTTTGCTATTTTTTGCTTGTTTAGATTAAATAGAGCTTTTAAGTAATTATTAATTAAATATTAAGTATGACTGCTTATACCATTTTTAAAATGACACTTGGAATTAACTACATCAGATAACAGCACGACATGCCTGGAAAAAAATCATGTTAATTTCCTTTTGCAGAGATGCAAATAACGTTTTATTCTAGGGAACACATTCTAACTAACTACAATTTTGCCTTAATAAACTCCTAATGTATTGCTTATTATTAGTTATTAATAGTATTTTTTTAGCCTTTAAATGTAGGTATGGTGTAGGATCAAGAAATATGCTCAAGCAGCCAATATGTAATAAAATAATTCATAGGCCAATAATTAATAATAATAATTGGTCCGCGTACTAAAGTGTCGCCCATGTTTGCTCTTAAACAATTAAGACTTAATGTAAATATAGCACTATATATGAAGTTAGCACCTGGTTAAATAATAGCATAACATGAACATAAATGTGTATTAAGTTTGCCTATTTTAGTATTAGTATTAGCAGTGCAAAGGTTGTGGGGTTTAATCTTAGGAATAATCCTAGGGAAACAAGTGCTGATAAAAATGTATTCTTTACACTTACTTTGGAGACAAGCATCTGCCACACGTAATGTAAATGTTTTTGTAAATGCAAATGTCTTTAATGTTTTTTATTCGTTTCATTTCAAGGTCAAAGGTTACTTTACTTTCCCAGGCTCACCTTATTTCCTGACCTGTTTCTGGTCTGCTTCAGGTGTAAGACTGATCAACACAACTAATACCTACTGGAGCCCGCCATTGTTCTAAAGTGTCAACATTTAAGAATAGTATATGGGGCCTGGCTATTTGGCATGCTTTACCTGGTGACAAAAACGCTCCAGGTGGCACATGTTTGTAACAACCTGTCTGCTGATGTAGTTCCTCACACCTGATGGAAGTAATTAGGCTCCTAAAATGACACTAATGGGCTCTAAGCAGAACTAATCAGAATTAAGAGTTGTAAATAAGAAATAAGAATTTGCCCCAGTGCAAGCACAAAATGCTCCTTATTGTTTCAAGCAAGATAAACCTGTAAATTGTACTTTTGTATTTGTAATTACAGTGTAAATCACTGTGGTGTGGCAACACACCTATTTACAAGTACTCTTTTTGCAGCCTTCAGTTTCTGAGTAAATCTCTATTTATCTTTACTAAACCCACCTTAAGTAAGTAAACTGTTTCTTATTAGAAAAATAAAACATGATAGTTGTATTGGAACTTTTAAGGACAAATGAGTTCACCCTTACTTGAATATGTGGTATAAATATAATAATTTGATAATAATAAATATAACATTTGAGTACTGGGTATTGTTAATTAACAAAATGTGCTTACTATTAGACTTTGGTTAGTATTGGGTTTGGTTAGCATTGTTAACATTATAATAATGATCTTCTAATATTTTAGGAATAATGTCACAAATTGGCCATTTTATCATGCAGTATAATTTAACAAAATGCATGAAAATTAAAAATGTCCATTTTCATTATTGAAACTGATGTCATTAATGAATGTCAGCTTAATGTCATTTTAAACAGGCAGATTCATCAAACACTTTAACACTCAGAATGGAAAGAACTTTATTGAGCACTATATGTTTTAAATCTTTACTTTACAGACTACGAAAATAACTAAGTAATGAAGGTGAATTTACATTGATTTGTTTTTGCTGGAAATTGTCTGCTGAATTTCACCAAAAGCAATTTTTTAAATTCGTATAATCAATTATTAACACATTTTGATTGCAGTAATAATATGGATGTATAATAGCAAGGTAGTTGATGCTATCTTTAGAAAGATTTTTATTTATAGATACATTTCTGTGAACCTTTTGAATGCTTTAATATTTCATAGTTTGAAAAATAAATTTTTTTTAAACCAAATATTTTATACCAACTTAATACTTATGACAAATTCTCTGCACTTACAATTATGCTTAAGTACAACATTAAAATAAAGATTAAGATTAAAGATGTGAAGATTTTAACAAAAACATGTTTTCTGAGTAAAGAATAGAATCATCAGAAAAATTACCCAGCAATATTGTCTATGTTCCTGAATCTCAGTTGGTAGAGCACTGTATTAGCTACCTTAAAGATTGTGGGTTTGATTCCCAGGGAGCATACTTACTGACAAAATAAATAACTTTAATGTAATGAAAGTTGCTCTGCCAAATAAGTAAATGTAAAATAAAAGTTACCTTGTTATGAGGTTTATCATATAACTGATGCTGGGCCTCATGTGGGCCAAAAGACCCATACTATTAGCAAAGCTTCACACATGCTGTTTAAAAATGCAAAATGCACATAATATTACACACTTAATATTATGTTACAGCTTTACAGAGCTGGAGTAAATATTAAAAATTGATCTGTTTTAAAACTGTATCTGTATTTTTTAATTTTACTAGGTAATATATAAATAAAATATATAAATTTTTAATTTTACTAGGTAATATATAATAAAAGAAAGGCATACATCTCACTGCAGAACTGTGTCGCATCATCTTTCAGTTATTTCCTGATATCCTGTCTAATTTCACCTCTCTTAATCCCCATCTCTTTCTTTCTCCACAAGTAACTAGACACCCAAACTGTACTTTCCTAGTAGTGTCAGGTTAGCCAAGTTAATCAATGTGACCTTTTGAGACATCACACAGTATTATTAAATTCTGTGAGTTCATGGAGAATGTTTAGTCCAGCTTTTTATTTAAATATATTTGAGCATTCTCTGTATCACAGGTATGAAATATGGCAAAGGCTTTGCTTTGAACAATTGCACAATTTTACTCAGTATCTGTCTGTTAATTAATATAAGGGTGCAGTTTGAGAGTGTGAAGTGATAAAGTGACAACTACAGGTAAACCATGCATGGGTTTTCTCACAAAGTGTTAACACTGTGGCTCTGTTTAATTGTTAAATAACACTGCTGTGTTTAAGTTTTCTAGCCTGAGAGACATGGATTTAGTTTAAGTGATAACATTGGAGAGTGATGTTTAAAATCTAAAAACCATACTTTTTAATAGTGTTCCTGAAGCTTATCTGGTAAGGCATTGCTTTAGCAGCTTAAAGGATTGTGGGTTTAAGGAACACACATCCTGATGAAAAATGTATGCCTTGAATGTACTGTAAGTTGCTTAAAGAAACCCCTCCCAAATGCATTAATGTAAATGTACACAAGTTGCTCCCTTTTGTCACATGATCTGTCCAAAACAACCTTTTGTGCTTTTGTATAGAACATATGTCTGCAATAACATTAATAAACAAAAACATTTTTATTTTGCATGATGCTGAATCTACCTGCTGCATCTCATAGTTGTCAGTAAAAACTCCAGCACTATTGTCAACAAAAAAACAAAAAAAAATCACATACCAAGGTATAACAAAAAATACAACCTAGATTTTGCAAATGCATTCTGCATTGCACCATTATAGCCAACTGTTGCTTGGTATGCTTAAATACCACCAATAAAAATACATTTTATGTTTTTGTTTGGTTCAGGTGATGGACAATATGGGCAATTTGAAGTTCTGTCTCGATGGTGCTCTGGAGGTTAGTGACCACTGGCTCAAATATATTCGGACAGCCTCCTCCCACAACCAAGGACACAACCTGGCTGTTTGTCACATAAGTGATAATCAGGTAAGCACATTTACTCACTTACCTTTCTTGTTCCAGCCTGAATCCACTAGTGACACAATTAATTAACTATTCAGTGTAACCCTTAGTGTTTAGGTTAGTGCTGGTTGGTTTTTGTATGGTGCATCAGCCTTTCTTTATCAACAAAATATGTCAGTGAACAAGTGTGTTTTTTCTAGCTGGTTGAAACAGCTGGAAGTAAAGCTGGTTGAAACAAGAGCATTTACTGTTAATGCAAACCTGATAAGAACACCAGGAAATGTTTTGTGTATGTGTGTTACCCTGGTTCCCTAAGGGAATGAGATTGCCTCCAGCTTAATAACGCTCTGAATCACATGTCATCAGTCCAATAGGAAAGACAGCCTCTAAGACCACCGCCAGGTCCCACAGGACGACACAAGATCGTACCTGGGCCTCAGCCTCAGCGCCCACTGAGCCCACTGACTAGCCACCAAGAGGGGGGTGGTAGGCCGATAAAGCTGCCATGTAACCTGAGAGAGAAGATCCCTCCTGACACCAAAAACCAAGAAACCAAGGTTTCCTCCACATGTCTAGGGCACGTAGGCAATGCCTGGTGACAAAGCAGATTTCCATTCAGAGAAAACTCCTTGTTTACAAGCCACTACTGTAGGGGTGTCATGTATAACAGATGAAAGGGAATTATGTTAGACACATCTGCCATCAGACCCAGCAGTGCAGACCCAACTGCTTTACAGTGAGTGACTGTGACAGTGGCATTCACTCTTGCAACTGCAGTAAGGACCGATCAATCCGAGCAGGAGACAAGCATGCCTGCATCATGGTGTCCCCTTTGGTACTCTCTAATTCATCCAGCTCCTTTGGGACTAGATGCCATGGTTCAGACGTGGCTGAGGCTACGCATTTCCTCCCATTGCCCTGCTCTAAAAAATATTTGGCTGGACACGGTTTCTGTGCTCTTAGTAGCCCGTTCTGGCCGAGCCGAGTATGGTTCTCGTATCTCTCCTGGACAGTCATCCATTCTTGAGGGGAAATCTTTTATCTCAGGCGGGGGGTGGGGGGGGGGCTCTATCATCCACCCTTGCCCATACCTCTGAGGGGGCACAACTCGTAGCTTCTGGTCTTTCAACTGAGGTTGTTGAGACCATGCTTCGATTTGAGGCGGGATTGACTCATTCCACCTTGAAGGTTTATGTGGCAGCACTTTCTGCTTACCACGTCCCTGTTGACAGGTCCCTGTGGAACCTGACTATAGTGTTTAAAGCTTTGCGTGCTCCTCCTTTTGAGCATATTTCTCAGATCTATGATCTGCATCTATCGACCAAAGTGGCCATCCTTCTAGCCATTACCTCTGAAGAGATTCAGCAACCTTTGGGCTCTTTCTGTGGCCCCTGCATACCTAGACTTTGCGCCTGGCTTGGCCAAAACACTCTTAAACCCACAAGCAGGCTATGTGACTAAGGTCCCCTCAGTCACTCTATGGCCGGTCGTACTCCAGGCTTTTTGTCCTCTTCCCTTTTGGGATGAAGACCAGGAAACGCTAAATTATATTTATTTATAGTTATATAGTAAATTATAATTTCCAGTGCGAACACTGCACACCTATGTCCTGACGCAGTTCCCCTTCAGGGAACCAGGGTTACATACATAACCTGAAACGTTTTAATTATGTGTGTGATGCCGCCATTTCATAATCTTGTGTATTGCATGATTATGTTGGTCTTTTGCGTCAGGCATTTTTAGGATAGAATAAGGTATACTACAATATCTTAGAATCACCCTTGTTATTTTGTTAAGTAATATAGTTATTTTGCTGATGTTAATACTTGAAAGGGTGACGTGTGAACAGTAGCAATTTATTTTTATGTTTGAATCAAGAGTCAGAGTCAAGTCAGTTGCTGCTCAACTTGAGTGAGAGAGGCATTTTGAGGATGAATGTATGTGTGCTCTGCTCTCCTCTGTTCCATTATACACCAGATGCAGTTGGAAAGAACCAGTGGAAAGAACCAGTTAGTGGTTCACAAGTGTTCTAATGTCTAGCTTCTCATTGTGTGCAACACAACGCAGAGAAGTCGGTGAAGAGCAGGGCAGAGCTACACCTAGCAAATAGCAAGTTCACATACCTCTTTAATATCATCTTTAGTGATCTCCAACTGACAGAAATGAACATCAGTTAGGTAGACATGCATAATATTGTTACTAAATTACATTTAGATTTAGGCAGCAGGTTAAAATTTGCTTTAATGCTGGACACTCTGGCTCCTGCTAAACATTTGACTATGGTGGCCGGTGCCTCTATTCATGTTCTGTACAATAGAACTTCTGATAATTAGGGCACTTTCAACAGGTGTCTCAGTGGGTGCTAAGTGAGAAGGACATGTCTGAAACTGTAATTGAAATGAAAGAAGGTGTTTTGTCCTGCAGCTATACTGTCTCATACTCACAAAATGTTCCTGCTGCGGGGGACCTGTAATCGGAACCGAACATGTATGGAAATAGTCATATCCAAAGTTTGCTCTAAAGCTCTAACAATCAAAAGCTTGCGGTATTCAAATTAATTCAATATAACATAATTAATGCAGCAACAAACTAAATTAAACAATGTAAACACAAAGTGTAATAATGTATTGATGAAATAAAGTAAGGCTAAGCAGAGGCACAAACCATTCGCAGCAAGGCATACAGGAACCTGAAATCTTCTGAACCAAGTTGTTTGACTCGCAGGCTAGGCCAGAAACTTAGCTTTTGTCTGTTGGCTAATGGGCAATGTATGTGGCCACCACATTTTTTGAGTCTGACATGTAAAACACAAGCCTAACAAACAGATGAGGAAAAGAAGAGGGCCAGAGGAACCACTAAGACCGAAAACCACAAATTGACATAACCCATCCATTAAAATCTTTTCACTTCATTGAGCGGCCACCAGAGGAAAAAATATCTCCAGCTAAAATTCCAAGCCCTAAATACATGGTGTCAATTTGTTTTCTTCAGCATGCTAGTTATATCTTCTTTCACCCTTTGCTATCTTTTGTACATGTTTTTTCTACATTTACATTCTATAAATTATTTATAACAACACAATGCCACTGACACAATGTGAAAATACATAATTCACCTTTGAACCTTGCCTTTCTATCTGACTATCTGACCATGCACAATGCAGGAGCCATATGGCCATATTATTATATATATGTTTGTCCTGTAGCCTGTAAAAAAAAACTTGCCTTTGACTATTGTTGTCATGAATGTGGTTAACATTCCAAGTTTAAGTTCATGATGTTGCAAACCTCATCATCCTGCAAAAGGGAATCATTTAAAACTATCACTTTTCTAAGTAAAGGGAAATTACATAATGTAAAAAAAGGGGATTTGGTTTATTATGTGTTTCTTTTCAAAAAGCAGTTTGGAATACAGAATTCCTCTAACTGACATTATCTACTTGCAAAGAAAAAGTGTCATTCTGTTTTATAGACCACACTAAGAGCAGACTATATGCCTGACATATTAGATACAGAGCTGGTGGATGCATTCTGGTTTTCGAACAATGCTGTGGTCCATTCAGCAAGCCTGCTGACCTATGACCTCCTCTCTTGTATCTCAAGACACACTTTAACTATCAAATCAACTAAAGTACACAATCATTTCTCTATAAATCAAATGTGAATAATTCATTTATGCCATTTGCATGCCAGTCATTTTTCACTGTTTAGGTGTAATTCACCGATTTAATTTTATTTTATTCATATAGCACATTTTACAATGTTACACTGTAAAGTAGCTTTACATGTAATAAAAATTAAACACAGCAAACAGAAAAATGATCAAAGATGGATGGAACACATTGCCATGTACACAAAGTTCATGCTACTTAATACATACATGTAAGTTATGTAAGTATTTGTCTAGCCAGTAAATATTGTTAGTTTAGAAAATATCGTTGTTTTTTAAAACCAGTGTATGTGTTATTTATTAATTAATTAGTACATGAAATTGCTGTTATTTACATTTTCTTTTTATAGGAAGTCACAGAGAGCTACATCAAAATACAATCTTATTTAAGCATATAAGGAAATAGTTATCTATATTTCTATATCTGTAATATTTTGAATGTGTTAAAATAATTAAATTTAATGTTTAACATAATTTTATGTTAAAATTCAAAGATGTATGTACAATGAGAGAGTTTTCTTTTTAAAGGAAGTCACTAAGACAACTAAATCAAAATACAATCTTATTTAAGCAAATAAGGAAATAATTATCTATATTTTTATATCTATAATATTTTAAATATGTTAAAATAATTCAATTTAATGTTTAACATAATTTTATGTTAAAAATTTCAAGGATTTATGTACGATGGGACATTAACCCATTAAACGATGGGTTTAAACTATATTATAATTGATTATAAAAAATAGCCCATATTAACATTATTAACAAAATGGTGCGCTCTATATTGTTCCAATATAATATGAATTCCCTCGGACTTCTGGTGTTCATGTATGGTTATTTATTAAAAAGCTCATATGGAGATTAAGGTTTTACTGAACAGTGTTTGTCAGTGTTCTCTACATTGTCTCGCGCGTTTCATTAATACGTGTGTTAAAATATGATAAATATGTGAAATATAATAATAATAAAACTATATTTATTAAGTGTTCCTTCAACGAGTAAGTAAACGTTTTGCGGTGTAAACGTTTCATTAAAATAAAAACCTTCGTAATGAAAACCTTAACTACAAATGAAATAGAGTAATACAACTTTATTTATTTTAATATGCCATTTTACATCGCAGAAAATGGCTACATGACTTGCGCTCAGGCCAAAAGTCCAACATCTGTTTTTTTTCTTTTTTTTTTTACTTTTCATTAGCCAGAAAGATGCATTTTTATTAATAATAGATGCATGCGGTGGTCAGAGGAGGAAAGCACATGGGGAGGGGTTCAGTCCTTTTGGTTGGAGATAAGAAAGGAGGAGTGGCCGACAGAGGGAATCACTAATGAGCGCGAATCACCTAATCAAAGACGAGCGTGTACGGACTCTCTCTCTCTCTGGCGCGGCTGTTGAGCACAGTGTCATGATACTATGGGTTGCGTGGTGATCTCTACGGGACCAGAACTGCTATTACAACTGGAGCCTTTGAGATCTACTGCTCAGCAACTTGTCCAACTTTATCAACTGTCGGGAAAGAAAAAGGTCAGGCATGCGTTTACCTTCCTTTAATTGTAAATATATAATAGCAATAATATGCAATAATATGTCTGTAAAGTGTTGGCCACTCCTTCTGAGCAGCGAGCAGAGTCGCCAGGCCTACTTTATAACACACATTGCAGCTGTCACAACACTAAAACCCCAAGATGAAGTTTGTGTAGGTTTGTAGTTCTTGGCAATATATCTTCGATTCGTCCCAAGTCAGTAGCTGTTACCTAGTTTTGAGTGCCCTCATGAGGGAGTAATCGGTACTGCCATAGATCAGTGTGTAATTACTACATTTAAACCAGACTACTTCTTTTCTATTTTATTTAAGTTGACTTAAGTTAAAGTTGGGTAATTAAGTTTTCTGTACGGTTTAAAATACAAATTAGCGTGTTTTTATGTTAGAACACAACAAAGGCCGTTCAGAAACATGTTATTGGCCAATACGTTTTTTAAAACGTAAATTTAAATCTCTGACTGAGAAAATGTAAATTAACAGTGATAATTGGTAAACTATGTACATAAATATAAACTCATTTTAGTAAAACTGCTTATATGTGAAATATACTGAATTATTGTCGCAACATTTAAAAATGATTTCCTTTTGTATTTTCTTTTGTTATATATATATATATATATATATATATATATAGAGAGAGAGAGATAGATAGATAGATAGATAGATAGATATAGATATATAGTGATGGCATTTTTTGGAGGAATGCTGGTGATGCGTGGTTGCATATGTGTGAGTGTTCATGTGAATATTTTCGCTTATTGCGTATTATCCTTCGGTAAATCAATAAATAATTTTAGATGCGCTTTGTTTTAATAAATTGTAGAATTCTCTGTTTGTCCGATTCGTTGTGATTGTTAGCTTTGTATGTGTTATCATAACCAAACACATCCAATATTGTTGCTAATATTGTCTAAACTAAAAAAAAGTCTAATCTCTAAAAAAAATTAACATATTATTAATAATAATATTAAGAAGAATGTAAATCGAGGATTTTTTGCAAAAGAAAATTATATATTTTTTCTTTTTATGCAGATCTATTATAAGGCTATTCGGGATATTGAAATAGGGGAGGAGTTACTGGTTTACATGAAAGACGGAGTTTTCCCTGAGGGCTCAATGGCACCGAACCTGGAAGGTGAGATTAATGCAAGTCATTACACACACTTTTAAACAAAGTCACACCGACCACACTTATTCAACCTTTCCAACTATTACCATGATATTATGTTACTATTACCGTTCTTCTTATTAGCCAATTTTGTCCAATTGACAGGGATGCCATAAGTTGCTGTACATGATGACCAATTCAGGAGAACAAAAGAAAATGTAAAGTTGAATTAATATAGCTGACGAAGACAGGCAATGAGTCAGGCTAGAGAAGAGCGAGACATAGACACAAACAAGATAAAGAACAGATTAAGAATTCAGGATTTCAGAATTTTCTTATTCAGAATGTAGATCTAGCTCCTTTATTTTGGTGCTAGAATTTAAAGTGGACCTTGAAGATTCTTGGGAGACCTTACCCAGGCTTGTAAGACTCTTGATTAAAAACACTTTCTGTTCACATTAATAAATGCTTACATTTTTATGACTTCTTATGACCTTTCATGCCTCTTTGAAGTTGCAAGGACATTTTATTTAAAATACTGATTTTGGAACTATAATATCATTGCTGTGGAGTATGTGCTCTGTATACCTTGTCCATTTGAAAATTATCTTTATAATAGTTTTTAAGCAATTGTGTGGTGCTATCCATGCAGATGAACAAATGTACCGCTGTGAGCACTGTGACGAACTCTTCAACTCAAAGCTGGAGTTACGGAGACATCATAAATACTCCTGTAGTAGCAGCAATTCCATCTTCGATACATTAAATGAAGACTTTAAACAGGAATGTGAGGACAGTGATGAGCCGGTGCATGAATGCAAAGACTGTGAAAAGGTCTTTCCTAGTGAGTACAGGTCAGTATGTGCTACTAAAAGTCATGTAAATAGTCATTACAAGAGTTACAATTTTATGTTGTAAAACGAAAAATGACCATCTTTGTACTAATACTGTGCTGTTTGGGATTTATTGTCAAGTGGTTCTGAACTCAATTTTCAATTAGATATCAAGTATCAACCCAACACTGTACCAAACTGATTGTCATAAATATTGTCCTTTAAGTCAAACATTGACATTAATTAATTGTTCTATCAACCACATATGCCTAACAATAGGCAAAATTGTTAATGTATTGATAAAGCAAAGATTATGTTGCATCCTTGTAGCAAATAACCTTGTATTTGATGTCAGCTGTTATATTTTATGCAGTTTTATTCATGGTTTTCAAAGATGAAGGGACTGTCACATGAATTGTCTATTACAACATAATATTAAATATTAGTTCCCTTTCAGGAACTCGAGCTGCGTTGAAACGCTATAGGAACCATTTATCCTATACCTACCATTTATGCACTCTGAACAAGTCTGTCGAATCACTGATTATGAGCGTGACGTCACAGACAGGGTGACGTCATGACCAGGAAGCTGTAAAAGCATGTGAGATGCGCTATTTGGGTTAGCTCCTTTCATTCAGCGAAGCACTCTATGTCAAATTGTGTGTCTATTGTTTGTCTTTTGGTGTATTTAGCCAGGGAGGGAGAGCATTTAAGTTAGAATGTCAAAGGCTAAGAGAAAGACTAGAGGCTCAAGTGAGCATTTTAGAACGTGTGTTCCACCCTACCCATGTTTTATTATGGGTGGAAATACACGTTCTAAGTGTTCTATGTTTGGGAGCGGAGCACGCTCAGTCAGCTCTTGAGGGAGAGCTTTGCGAGCTACTAAGCATGTGGGTGCTTTGCTCCAGGAGGGCTCTCTTTGAGGGGGGAGTCCTTGCCAGTGTTCCTCGCGGTGCTGGTCCTGCTTCCACTGAGGCGGAGTGGCGGCTATATTTATGGGATCTGATCGAGGGACTTGAGATGGGCTCATACCTCGTTACTCACCTTTCAGGTCCTCCTTATCTCTGGGCAGGGAAGCACGCTCTGCAGTTTCTTCCCCCAGGGAAGGAAATTAGCTCCTCAGCTTTTTTCCACTGAAGAGCTAGATATTGAACGTACTGAGGAGCATTCTGGGTTGTCTCATTATTCAGATTTACTGGATGTTATTACTTGTGCATTTGCCATGTTAAACCTTGACTGGCCCGCCGATGTCGTGGCTGCTATGCCTAGCTTAATAGATGAGAGATTTCTATCAAATAAGTTAGCTCCTCCACACCCCAGCCTTCCCTTTTCCGGATCTCCATTTGGAGATCTCTATGTCTTGGAAAAATCCTTATTTCTCTCACCTTATCACTATGAGCATGCCTATAAGTCTATGCCCTGGGTTGAGCAGACGCTTGCGGGCTATCTAGCACCCGATGCAGCTTCATCTCTTAAGGCTCTGTTCCTGCCCTGAAAACCGAAGTACTGCGTAGTACTTCAGCTTTGGTGGGCAGGGGTTACAAAGCTGCAGGTCAGGCTGCAGCATCCCTTTATACGATGGATGTGCTGCAAGCCTACCAAGCTGAGCTTTTGAAGGTGTTAGATAAGAGCGGCCAAATCACATCTGAGGATTTGACCGAGCTCAGGAAGACTGCTGACATTTTGCTGTGTGCCACCAAGAAGGCCACCTGTGCTATTGGGTGGCTATGGCAGCCCTGGTGGCCGCTGAGAGACATCTATGGCTCACTTCAACGGAGCTCAAAGAGAGGGACAGAATTTTGATGCTCCATTAGTGCCTTCAGGCTTGTTTGGGGAAGCTGTTAATATGGTCATTGACCGATTTCAGGAAGCGAGCAACCCACTCTTCCCCTCATAGGGTTCAGGACCGAAGTCCTCTATTAAAGACCTGTGAACTGTAATTACTTCGCAGAGGATCTTGGGCAAGAAAACTTGACATTTTTTCCCTTGACAACCATCATTTTCCTAGGGTCCTCTCAAACTTTTTTTCCAGTGTTCCGCCCCAAAAGGTAACAGACTCAGAATTCAGTTCGCTTCTCGACCACCAGCGTTCAGAGGGGTCCTCTTCACCCTGGCCCAGTGCAGGCTCAGTCATGGAACGAGAAGTAGTTTCCCTGTTAAGGAAGGAGGCCACCAAGGTGGTCCCTCCTCAGCTGAGGCAAACAGGCCTTTACAGCCGCTATTTCATTGTTCCCAAGAAGGGTGGGGGTCTGCATCCCATCTTAGACCTCAGGCTCTTGAACTGCTCAGTGAGACAACTGAAGTTTCCCTCTGAATTTTCCCATAGCGTTTCGATGCAGTGTCTCGTTCCCTTCAGGGACCAGGGTTACATATGTAACCTAAGACGAATTTGCTGTTGTGCATTAGCATTATTTACCATCATTTTGATCCCTTATATGAACTTACCAGAAAACCTTGAACCATCAGTTGCCATCACAATCACTAGGCAAATATAATGGTTGAACAGAAAATCTCTGCAAACTGTATTTTTAGTCTTGGGCAGCATATGATCATACACACAGAGGAGAGAGAGTATAAGTGTGACCAGTGCCCCAAAGCTTTCAACTGGAAATCCAACCTCATTCGGCATCAGATGTCACATGACAGTGGCAAGCGGTTTGAATGTGAAAACTGTGATAAGGTAGGTTTTGCTGCCATATTGCATTTTAAATAGCATTAGTATATACAATGATTGTTAATTCTTAAAGTGTCCATTAACTTGTGTTTTTATATTTTTGCAATAGCCTTCATCTTATTGCGTAAATGTATCATATATCATTCATGAATTATATCATTCATATTTCTTAACTTAATTATTAATTTTCATATGAATGTATAGGAGAGTATATATACCTGTGTCCTCCTAAAAAAACTTTAATTTTTTATCATTTCCAAGTTTTAGCTAAATAGCTGTTTTTAGTCTTGGCACTAATTTGTCCTGTTTGTCTCTGTTTTTCAGGTGTTCACAGACCCCAGCAACCTTCAGCGACATATCCGTTCTCAGCATGTCGGTGCCCGAGCCCACACCTGCCCTGAATGTGGCAAGACCTTTGCTACGTCCTCAGGACTCAAGCAGCACAAGCACATACACAGCAGTGTCAAGCCTTTCATCTGTAAGTCTGAGCAGTCTTGTCTAAGATACAATTACCAGTGTCCAAAGATCTCCCGGCTAGCTCCTGTCCAAGATTGTGGCAGCTGTTGTTTTATAGGTCAGAGAAACTAAATTTTACCCGACTACATTTTGTCTTGTTTCTTTTTTGTAACTGCATTTTTTTTGAGGGTGCATAAGCTTACTAACACAAAACACCATCTAGTTTTTGCTTGGTTTTACAATGTTATGCGTGTTATTTTTATGTGCAATGTCTAAATGCATGTATGCTGTAACTGTGTACATGTTTTTTAATGTATAGAAGACTGTATAGCATTGAAATAGTTCTTCAGTTAAAGGAATGATTCACCCAAAACTGACAATTCTATCACTATTACTTACATCATTCCAAATTGCTATGACTTTCTTCTGCAGAATGCAAAAGGTTTCTTCTACATATCTCCCATAAGATAAAAGTGAATTTGGACAGGATCTGTTAACCTCTAAACTTACTGCGACCAGATAAATAAATTAATTAACCAAATAAATAAAAGGGCAATTCGAGAACTAGATAATTTTGATTTGTGGCTAGGGCTGGGCGATAAAACGGTATCAATATTTATCGACGGTATACAGTTGTCGGTAACGATATAAAAAATATTCGGTATAGCCTCAATATTGTCATTAAATTCCTCGCGTGCCGTTCGTGGATCATAAACAACCCATCAGATGTTTTAAAGAATGAGCGCGTGCTACCATGACACGCAAACAGCCAATCAGATCTAAACAGCCGGGTTGCGTTGATCTCGCGTTCGGTTGCGTCATCGCAGGTGACGTTACACCAGACGCGTGTTCACACCAGACGCGAATGAAGCGTCAAATTCACAACATTTTGAGTTCAGACGCTTCATTCGCGCGTCAGATTCGCGTGTGGGAGGGGCTTCTGTCAGGCGGCTGCATTCTCGTTGAGAAATGGCGGACAGCCAACCTTCTGCCTCTGCTCTCCGAGCACGTCACTACTAGAGCGAGCTCCTGATTGGTTAATTTTTAAGTTCAAAATTTTCAACTTCTCCTCGCTTGACGCACGAAACGCTTAATTTACACCGCGCAATACGCGCTATTCGCGCCGCAGAATGTGTATTCGCGTCTCTGCATTGACTTAACATGTAAATCAGACACGATTGACGCTTCATTCGCGTCTGGTGTGAACACACATTTAGAACGCGCGCAAGATGAGTGCCGGCGGTGAGGAGATTCAAAACATTTTGGTGTGGCTGTTTTGGGTTTCTTTTCCTCCGATCAACATCAGAACAATGTTGCGTGTAAGCTTTGTAAAAACCACAGACATGTGGACAAGACGCACATGTGATCCATATATTAGCTTAAGTGTGCATTTTATAGACGGCGATTAGAATCTGAAGAGTAAATGCTTGGAAACGGCATATTTTCCCGAAGAACACACAGGGGAATTTATTGCGCAAAACCTGACTGATGCCCTGGTCTCATGGGTCTGAATGAAAGCAACCAAGTCTGCATCACCACTGACAGCGGGGCAAATATAGTGAGTCACCTCACTTAATACATGTCCATATTGTGTTTTTAACACTTACTATTTTAAGGCAAAGAAGAAACTTTAGTTTACATTTTTTTGTTTTTGACTGCTGAAACTAATATAATTTGCCTTAATAATGTGGATAAATAAAAAAACTGGTTAAATGTAAACTTTTCTACTTATCTTTTATTTAAAAAAAAAGTTAAAAATGTCAATAATTATCAATACCGATCAATAGAAACTATTATATTGTGTGGTAATTTTTTTGGTCACATCGCCCAGCCCTAATTTGTAGTGTAAATAAAATGTTAAAATAAATTCATTAATCAGATACAGTCATAAATCGTTGCTTAAGTTATAATAACATAGCCATTATAGGGGTTCTGAAGAATAGGACTTAGCATATAAGAATACTTTCATAAAATTATCTTGTTTGAAGCTAGGCAGTCCAAGCCATGATTCATTTACAGTAGATTATATGGCAAACATTGGCCAGAATGTTGAATTCATTCTTGATGTTTCACAGAAGAGGGACATGATAAGTCCTATACGAAATGCTTTGAAGGTAAATATATAGTCAAAGAATTGTTTTGGTGAACTACTCCTTTAAAGACAAATCTTAATTTTAATAACAATCAATATGATAATTAATTTATTTTCACATCTTTGCTTTGCTTGGATTTTTTTCTCACACTGCAAAAAGAGTAGAGTTCAATGAGGGCAGTGTGCTATATTCTGAATGTAATTAGCAGTATGCACAGCTCATCTGATCAGATGCAGGATTTATCAAATATGTTAATAGAATTAACCAGGCATGTGTGTTCTCGCAGGTGAGGTGTGTCACAAATCATATACCCAATTCTCAAACCTGTGCCGCCACAAGCGGATGCATGCAGACTGTCGCACCCAGATCAAGTGTAAAGACTGTGGGCAAATGTTCAGCACTACCTCCTCTCTTAACAAGCATCGACGCTTTTGTGAGGGCAAGAACCATTATAATGCCGGAGGCATATTCACACCAGGATTACCTATTACCTCCAGTCCTATCCTAGGCAAGTCCAAGTCACATCCTGGCCTGAACCATGGTGGACTTGGCTTTGGCGATTACTTTCCATCCAGGCCCCATCACACTGGGCTGCCTCTTTCCTCAGCACCCCCTACATTTCCAGCTATTTCTCATGGCTTTACAGGAATCTTTCCTCAATCACTATTCACTAGACCACCGTTGTTACATCCACGTCCACTTCTAAAGAGCACACTTAGTAGTGTTCAAGATGGGAAGCTGCCTCCTTTTGATGCTCCTGTTTTTTCAGTGGTCGCATCCATGAACAAAAACGATGGCAATGGTGGGAGTCTCAGCAGCCAGTCAGAAGAGAATCCAGAGTCCAAAGTGGAATTGTTTTTCCCAGATAACAAGAATAATGTGAAGATGAATGACCTGTCTGATGGTAGTGACTTGGAAGATGTTAACACATCTAGCAGCACAGATCTAGACACCACCACTGGTACAGTATCTGGCTCAGATCTCGATAGTGAGGCAGAGAGTGAACAGGACAAGGTCAGAAGGAAACTGGTGCAAAAGAACAAGCAGGATGAAGTCAGCAACAGTTCTGTGTCATATTCCAGTTTAGGAAACCACACTTGTGAGCGCCCTTTTCTCTCTTCCCAGCATTCCTTCTTCCCACCACCAGAGGAGCAAGCACTTCCACCTTCTGGTGCCACTACTGACTCCATTAAAGCCATTGCCTCCATTGCTGAAAAGTATTTTGGCCCAGGGTTAATGGGTTTGCAAGAGAAGAAAATTGGCTCCTTGAACTACCATTCCATGTTCCCATTCCAGTTTCTGCCTAATTTCCCACATTCCTTGTACTCATTCACAGAAAGAGCACTTAATCCTGGCATGCTCTTCAAATCTGAGCCAAAATCCCCTCGTGAACACATTCAAAAATCTACAGCCACTGGTGCAGAATCACCGTTTGACCTAACCACCAGATCAAGGGAAGTAAAACCTTTTCCTCCAACCCCTATTAAACCAACCTTGCCATCCAGTGCCCTGCTGACCCTTGGTGAGGAACAACCTCTGGACCTCAGTATAGGCAGCAGAAGCCGGGCCAACCAAAATGGTGGCACACCTGAACACTTATTTGAAGGTTATGGCACAACTTGTAAGGGTGCAGAGAAAGATAATCACCCAGCCCTGACTCAGTTTCAAATGCCTCAGCTGCAAGTAACCATTGCCCAGCCACCTCCTCCCCAGCAAAAGACATCACTGCATTATGCCAAGCCCTCATCATTTTTCATGGACCCAATTTACAGGTACTTCAACCTAAGTATTGTAAGACATTTTTTATAAAAAATAAAGCAAAAGTAGCTGATAATATTTTGAAACGTGCTAAGTTGCAATAATGGTGACCAGTAGGTTTAGGATCTATTTCGTTTTTATATGTAACCCTTGGAGTTGTTGTCCAGCAGGGTGGAGAAGAGGAAGCTGATTGACCCAGTAGGCACACTAAAGGAGAAGTACCTGAGGCCTGCACCACTCATTTTCCATCCTCAGGTATTCTTTGTATTGGATGAAAGCTATTGTATTTGTTTAATAGTTTCAGTGTTGGAGACACCCAAGCACTTTCTAGTGTTCTGTTTGAGGGGGGAGGGGGGGGGGTGCGTAGTTTGTGGGTTGAAGTGATAAAGCAATGAAGTAATCCCACATTTGTTGCTTGGAATTTTAAATTTCTTTATGAGTTTCATTAAAAATAACCTCTATTGTTATTGCTACTATTTTGAACCTTTTTCCACCTTTGAATGGTGACAACAATAATGAAAATATTACGATTAATGATCTTTTGATCTGAAACAAATTATACAACATACTTTTGGAGTAAACTATTTAAATCCGTCTAGTAACTTCCTAAGATTTGATTTTGATATTTTCTACTCTCTTTCCAGCATCCTCTATCCAAAACATAACATTTTACTTTTCTAGGTGGAGTGATGACTAACCAGATCTAAAAAAATAGCCTTCCCTTTTTTCCTGATCTACATTCGGAAAACGCTAAGTCTTGGAGGAATCCTTATTCCTCTCGCCATTATGCTCTTGCCTCTTATGTTTATGGTAATGTGGCAGGAGTTGAGGAGCGTGCATAGAAGTCTATGCCCCGGGTTGAGCAGATGCTTGCACTAGACGTTGCGCTAGACGCTTGAGCAAACGCTTACAACCCGGGGACCATTTTCAAGAAGCCAGTAAACAAGCAAATTTCAGCAGTTCCTTCCCCGCCGCTCTCACTCTCTGGGGGTTGCTAGATGGGGGCAGCTCCCCTCTGCTCAGTCTTCATATCGGGACGCCCAGAAAATAAGAACATTGCCTCCCGCTCTCTCCCTCTTAGGGTTCTGGATTGGCAATGCTCAGACCTGAGCTCAAGAATACATTTTGTCAGGGCCTCAGGGGGTTGCCCAAGGTCTGTGGGAACCTTGCTATCTTGGCATATAAATTGCCGGGAAATGCTAGCAGTGCTTCAGGGTCTAAAGTTCTTTCTCCCGGACCTGAGAGACTGTCACGTGTTGATCTGCACCAACAACATGGCAGTTATATCATACATCAACCACCAGGGAGGTCTGCGGTCACACCCTCTTTGCAAATTGGTGCACCAGATCCTGCTCTGGTCTCAGGAGAAGCTTCGCTCGCTGAGAGTGGCTTATATCCCTGGTCGTTGCAATCTGGGAGCAGACTTTCAGTCAAGCAGGGGCCGAGGCCTAGAGAATGGAGACTTCACCCCGAAGTGGTCAAGCAGATCTTTGGAAGATCCTTGGGCAAGCCCAAGTGGACCTCTTCACCTCCCAAGAGACTGCACAATGTCCCCATTGGTACTTTCTAGTTCATGCAGCTCCTCTGGGACTGACCTTTACGCATTCCCTCCTATTGCTCTGCTCCCAAGAGTTCTAGAAAGAATATGCTTTTAGTAGCCCTGTTCTGGCTGAGCCGAGTTTGGTTCTCGGATCTCATATCTCTCCTGGACGGTTGTCCACAGAGGATTCCCTTGGGGGGGGGCACTATCATCCAACCTCGCCCAGACCATTGGAACCTATGGGCCTCCGAGGAGGCATAATTCCTAGCTTCTGGTCTATCAACTGAAGTTGCTGAGACCATTCTTCGATCTAGAGATCCTTCTACGAGGAAACTGTATGCCCTTAAGTGGAAGCTTTTCACTTCCTAGTGTAGAAACTGCCATTCTGACCAGTCGACTGCCCTGTTGGTACAGTCCAATTTAAGCCATCACCTCTCTAAGGAGAGTTGGCGACCTTCAGGCCCTTTCTGTGGCCCCTACATATTTAGACTTTGCGCCCGGTTTGGCAAAAGTACTTTTATACCCACAAGCATGTGGCTAAAGTCTCTTTCTCCACCACTGCACACACACAGGCGCTTAGTCGATGGATTGTTAAGGCAATCCGTATGGCTTTTGAGTCCTCTGGACTTCCCCCTCCTTTGGGAACCAAAGCTTACTCGATGTATGGCCTCTAAGGCCCTTTCTGCAGGTGTCTCTATTCAGGACATCTGCAATGCTGCCGGATGGTCCCCTTGTTTGACCTTCATCAGGTTTTATGGCCTTCACATTCAGGCCTCTACTAGTACCTCTGTCCTGACTCACTAAGTTGGGCTGGACATAGGGCAGGAGTCCCTTCGCTATGGTGGAGTTGGCATCTCGTTCTCATAGCATTTCGACACAGCTTCCTGAAAGGGAACGTCTCAGGTTACGTATTTAATCCTGGTTTCCTGAAGGGAATGAGACACTGCATCCCTATCCATACCTCAAGCACCCTGCACTCACTTCTTCAAGGTTGAAGCTAACCCGAATAGCGCATCTAATGTGCCTTTATAGCTTCCTGGTCATGACGTCACCCCGTCTGTGATGTCGCACTCATAATCGGTGCTTTGCCACACCTGTTCAGAGTGCATAAATGCTGGTAGCAGGCTGTAGCGAATGTAGGTTATTAATAATGAGGTTTGTTTATGAATAAAGCATTCTTCACCAAAAAGACATAATTATTCATAAACAAGTTTACTCTAAATTAATGTGATAGTAAAATTCTCCACCATTCCCTGTGTAAGGAAAACAAATGTTATTCCAAACAAGGAATCATAATAATTGATTATGGTCAATCAATTATTTTGGGAAATCTCATACAGAGCATGTAGCAAAGATCAGCAGGTTTAGAGACTCCAGATTACAAGTACAAACCACCACAACATCATGTGTTATACAAACTGTGATACAAAAAAACACTTTATTAACTACACTAAACACATACTACTCTAACATACACACAACCCACATAGTTTCTAAAAATGTTAAGGCAGAATATAATAAGTGGAAGGTTATTGGAAAGCAAGAAGATCAACTAAGAGAATAGTTAACCTCCTTTGTCTGTAAAGCTGCGTATCATCGGCGTAGCAATGAAAGCTGATGTTATCAGCTGGACTGATCCCTGAGGTACACCACATTTCATGTGAGCGTAACATGACTTCTCCTCATTAACATAGGCAAACTGATAGCGGTCGGCTAGATATGATCTAAACCAGGCTAGCGCCTGACAACTGATGCCCACATATTTTTCTAGTCTACTGAGCAAGATTGTATGGTCAATTGTGTCAAAGGCTGCACTAAGGTCCAACAATATGAGTATTGATGTTGCGCGACGATCCGATGTTAGAAGGAGGTCATTAGTCATTTGAAGCAGTGCTGTTTCTGTGCTATGGTGGGATCTAAAACCAGACTGGAATTTTCATAGGTACTGTTTTTATCCAAGAATGTACCAAGTTGGCTGGCAACCACTTTTTCTAATATTTTCGAGAGAAAAGGGAGATTTGAAATAGGTCTAATGTTAGCAAGTACTCCCTGGTCTAGGTGTGGCTTTTTGATGAGAGGTTTAATTACTGCTACTTTAAATGCTGTTGGGATGTACCCTAGCTCTAGTGATGAGTTAATGATATTTATTATAGGTTCTGACAATACAGAAAATACCTCTTTTAATAGCTTTGTGGGGACAGGATCTAATGTGCATGATGATGACGTGGACGATTTTATTATTTTGGATAGGTCCTCTACATTAATAGCACTAAATGCCTTAAGCCGATCATGCGGACATCTAGTGTTCAGTTTACTGTTAGATAAACTTGTGGTTGCTTGCAGGGATTCGATGTTTTCCCTAATAACTTCTATTTTGTTGGTGAAGAAGTTTATGAATCGTTAAAATTATGCTGATGTTCAATATTTATATCTGTATGTTCTTAATTTCTTGTCAGTTTCGAAACTGTATTAAGGAGGAACCAAGGGTTATTATAATTTTCTTCAATAAGCCTGCTCAGATACGTAGACCTGGCGTTTTTTAGAGCTTGTCTATGTTGCTTTATATTATCTTTCCATGCAGCGCGCCATATCTCTAGATTTGTGGACCTCCATCTACGCTCTATTGTTCTTGCTGCCTGTTTTAGGTCTGCTATATGAGGATTAAACCATGGTGCTGGAATCTTATCCTTAATTCTTTTTAATCTGATGGGGGCAACAACATCCAGAGTGCTAGAACAAGCCCTGTTCAAGGTTTCAATTACAGCATCTAGTTCTTCATGGTTATTTGCTAAACAATGCGTTTGGGGCAAGTCTGGGAGATTGCAATACTAAAGAGAATCTTTAGTATTGGAGGTTATTATTCTTCCTGACCGAAAATGTGGAGTGGAGCGAGCGATTCTATCTAGTAGTATTGTATAAACAATGAGATAATGATCTGAAATAGCGTCGCTCTAAGGTATTATTTCTGTTTAGCCCGTAAGATAGAATTAAGTCTAGGGTGTGTTTACGGATATGCGTGGGCCCACGTTTTGTCTGATGCCAAGGGAGTTGAGAATGTCCATAAAAGCGAGTCGTAGTATATCTTTTGGGTTATCGACGTGAATATTAAAATCACCAATGATAAGGGCTTTATCCACAGTGACTATTAGCTCAGATAGGAAGTCTGCAAGTTTCATGTAACGTATGTAACCCTGGTTCTCTGAAGGAAATGAGACGCTGCCTCGAAACACTGTGGGAGCGTCTTCAGCATAACTATGCTCTGAATCATGTGTGAAATCAGTCCAATGGGGGGGGGGGGGCGATACATCACAGACGGGTGACATCACAATCAGGAAGCATAAAGGCGCATGCATGGAGCAAATCGGTGCGCCTTCTTGGGAGTCGAAGAGGTCCAATTGGGCTTGTACAAAGTTTCTACATATGTGCTTCACAACCTTACAGTGAAGCATTTAATCCCCGGGCCTCAACCCCTGTCTCGACAGGATGTCTGCTCCCAAGTTTCCTCCAGGGAAGTGAACTGCTCTCAATGAGAGGTGGTATTACAGGTCCGGGAGGAAATGTTTCAAATCTAGATACACTTCCAGAATTTCCAGGCAGTAGATGTGCCAAGATGGCAACCTCCACAAAGACTTTGGGCCAGGTGATTACTCATGACCGCTCTCCAATCGGCGAGGGATGCATCTGTCACAAGCATTACACACCAACAAAGAGCTCCCAGTACTGCAAAGTAATGTGCAAAGTTGATGTGCAAAGTAAGATGACCACCTTCCCATAGACCACAGGCTGGGTGGCCACTCATGACTGCACCCCAACATGTGAGGGATGCATCTGTCACTAGTATGTGGTGACCAAGGGCTCCCAGCACCAGGCCCTGAGAGAGGAGCCAAGGTCTCCACATGTCTAAGGTATGGATGCAATGTCTTGTTCCCTCAGGGAAAAACTCCTTGGTTTTGAGCCACCACTGTAGGGGCCTTATGTATAGCAGGCCAAATGGAAGAGTGAGTGACTGGCCTTGTCTTACTGTCATGACTGCAGAGAGGATCAATTCTACTTGAGCGGGAGACATGTGCCTGCATCATGGTCGAATCCAACATCCAGATAAGTGGTTCTCTGAACTGGAGAAAGCACACTTTCTCTATGTCTAGTCTGAACCGTGGCTATTTCATGTGGGCTAGAACGATATCTCGAGTCGTCAGCTGCTAGGTAGGTAGGTAGGCAGGTAGGTAGGTAGGTCTTTAGAAATACCAGCCTCTCAAGGCCGGCCTCTGGTACATTCAGAGGATCTGTGCCCTGTAACAGAAACCCAGCAGGAGACCTCCAATCTGAACTCTCTAGGGACCTCCGTGGGGGTCGGTAGAAAAGCTTGTTTGAAGCTTCTGTGCCCTCAAACACCAGAATTGGCAGGGTTAACAGCATGGCCTCCGGAGGGCACTGGAGAACACCAGGCACCGTAAAAGAGGTGAACCTGGCTGATTACCAGATAGGGTTGCCCTCTGGGGTCCTGACATAATTGTCAGGAATTATTGGCCAAAGTCATTTTAAAGATTAAGAGGGTCCTCAGATCCGTTATTAAACGGCATTCTGCTTTGTATGTCCCTGTATACAGGTGGGGCTGCTCCCGTCTAAAAGCCCCAAAGCCATTGAGAAAGAGATAAGTGGCAATAAGTACATGGCGTTTCGACGCAGCTCGAGTTCCTGAACGGAAACTAAAAATGTCTTATTCCGAGAAGAATCCCAAACTCCCACAATATAAATTCAAGAGCTTCTGATTATTTGGGCCGCTGTGCATCAGACAGAGTATTCCTCTTTGAATGTTCCTTATTTTCTCTCCTTAGGTGTCTGCAATGGAAAACATGACTCAGAAGCTGGAAAGCTTTAGCACTCTAAAACTGGATGCACCCATTCCCCTCCAGCATTCCTCACACCATCTTTTTAACTTCCGTTCCCCACCACCTTCTCTCTCAGATGCTATCTTACGCAAAGGCAAGGAGCGATACACCTGCAGGTGAGCTGCTCCTGAAACCCATTATACAAGTATAATATTCTGAAAGAATTATTGAATTGTACTTAACATACATCTGTAATACAAGAGTGTGAAGAAATAGTTTGTTTTGAATGTCAGTACATTTGTTTTATTATTCATTAAATACTAACAAATATTGCATAATCAATCCTATGTGAATTAAATAAACTGTAACAGTGCTTTGTGACTTTATGAAAATCAAGTTTCCATCTCTTACAGGTACTGTGGGAAAATCTTTCCCAGGTCAGCAAATCTCACAAGGCACTTACGAACACACACAGGAGAACAACCATATAGGTAAGCCTATCTCAGACCTACACACAAACGCAGCAGTGTTGTGTCCTAAGTCCTGAGCAATGTTGCATTTACGTACAAGTTTGAGTCTGTGAGCCCCACATTACAAAACATCCAGATGTTACAAGCTGTTTTTTTATACAGGAAAGTTGACATTGTTCTGTTCTACTACATAATGCCTGATTTACACTGCACACCAGAGATGCGCGGATGAGCTAAAATGTCACCCGCGTCCTCTGCTTCAAATTAATTATCCACCCGCCACCCGCCCGCACCTATAATTTCCTCAGACATAGATATCCGCCCCCGATCATCAATTTAAATACTCAAATTCTTTTAAACATGACGTAGGCTACTGGACAGTGGATCCTTCGTTTTTACATCAGAGTCAGTAACGTAGCCTACAACTATCTGCGAATGTCCGATAGTAAAATAATATGCTGATTATAGGATGCTTTTAAATGAAAATTTATTTATAAAACAAGTTCATCCAAATAAAATAAAATAAACATCTTTTTACTCCCTTGGAATATCGCAATTTTTATTAATCCAAAACAAAATGCACACAGATTGTCTGGTTTGAAGACTGTGCATAATCAAAAATGCCTAAACCCCAAAATTACAGGACTTACATCTGTACTCTGCTGCTGTGTGAACAAATGTGCCTTTTATTGTTTTCCTGCTGCACAGAGACTATTTTACAAGCCATGTGCGGCCTCAGCTGGCATGCCTTGGCCCAACTGTATTTTGAAAACCACTGCTCTAAAGTAATATTTGAACTGACAAATGATGCTCTGCGTTGGAGACTCAAATTCACAATTGATTACAAACAGAGTTAACATGTTGGTTTTGGAGAGTTTAGGAGTCTGGTGAAAAGACAAATATTTATCCTACATGAATTACAGAGCCTAAAATCTAATTGTTCAACATCACACTGTAATCAGTTTATTTCCATGTGTCTTGTGTTTTATAAAGCTTGACAAATAGTTTTAAATTTTGCTTGACATTCCCAGTCTTGGTCATACATAGAAACACACATGGGCGGAAAGATGTATTGGAAGAAAATTAGCCATGGTACATATTGAATTTTTTTTCATTTCAAGTAAGTTTATGAATAAAAAGGGCCCAGATCATATAAAAGTGACATGTATTTGTCAGTTACGATTGCACATAACTGAAATGTGACTTCTGCATTTAACCCATCCTTCGTGAGAAGTGAACACACGCATACCTGGAGCAGTGGGCAGCTATTCCCGCAGCACCCAGGGAGCAATTGGCTTAGGTGCCTTGCTCAAGGGCACTTCAATTGCTACCTGCCGACACTGGAATAGAACAACCTACTGATTACAAGCCCGACTCCTTAACCAGTAGACCACAACTGAACACCAGATCCCACCAGAAATATCAGTTCACATTCAGGAACACAAGCTGTGTCGAAATGCTACAGGAACGCTACCAGCGTTTATGCACTCTGAACAGGTGTGTCGAATCACTGGCTAAGGGAAAGAAAAGTATTTCATAACATACACACGCTCTATTTGTTGTTTGCTTAAGAGCAGAGCATGTTGTGAGCAGACGTGATGCTAGAGCATTCATCCTTCACTCCGGACACCCAGGTTTGAGACCTGTCTCTGGCAAGAATCTGAGCATGTGGGTGCTCGCTCCAGGAGGGCGCTTTTTGAAAAGGGAGCCCTCGTTAGCATCCCTCACTGTGTTGTTTCTGCTTCCACTGAGGCGGAATGGCATGCATTTGTGGGTTCGCAAATGGACTTTATTGAGGCAATTGAGACTGGCTTGTCCTTATTTTGTTTTTCTCACAAAGGTCAGGTCCTCCTTTTTGTTGGGTATGGAAGCATGCTCTGTGGTTTCTTCCTCCCAGTGAAAGAGATCAGCTCCTCTCCTTTCATCAACAGAGGAGTTGGACATTGAAAGCTTTCAGCAGCAATCTGTGCCTGCCTTTTTTCCCCTGACCTCCATATGGAGGTCTCTAATTCTTGGAATAGGCCATATTCTAGTTCTGCCAACCAAGTGTATGTAATTGTATGTGGTAGGGGTTAATGAGCATACTTATGAATCTATGCCCTGGGCTGAACAGGTGATTGCTAGCTATCTGGCACCCAAAGCGGCAACATGTCTTAAGGCTCCAGCTCTGCCCTCCAAACCGCTGTGCAACACATCAGCATTGGTGGGAAGGGGGTGCATGGCAGCAGGTCAGGTCGCCACATCCTTGCACACTATGGGTGTTCTGCAAGCTCTCCAGGCCAACTGCTTCTGGAATGAATGAGAGTGGTGATTTGAGGTTGTGACTGAGTTAATCGAAAACTGATATTTTTCAGGATGTCATCTGTAGCTTACCCTGCCCCACCTTAAAGTTAAGGACAGGGTTTCCTCTCAGAAGGCATGCAAGCAAACAGAGGCACTTCTGCGTTTCCTCCTTCATCGCTCTCATTCCCGGGGGGTTGCTAGACGGTAACAGCCCCTCCTGTGTACTCAATCATAGAAGCCCTGTTTTGTTTCCAGGGCCTCGGAGGGTCGCCCCCCCCGGGGGTCATTCTGATTGTTTGAAGCCATCAGTGGGCCTGGTGGGCCCAGCACAGGCTCTGGTCTGTTATGCGTGGCCCTGCTATGGCCGTGTTATGCTAGCAACAGATGGTTGGGGTGTGGTTATAAATGGCCGCCCAGCCAAAGGTCTTTGGGAGCCTCGCCATTTTAGTAGTAGTAGCCCTTTAGTCACTAGTCACGAGTACCAGCGAAATTAGCCATCAACCCATCAACACATAATACAAACATACATGAATTAACCAGAGTGGGGAGGACAAGAAGGGAAGACAGGGATATAAAGAAATACAGCATCACATGAGGAAAGATGAGTGAGAAAAAAAGGCCAATGCATTAATTTTGCCAGGCAGCATTATGGAGCTATGAACAGCCACCCTGGTTTTCTTGATTTGTTGATACAACAGGCCAGTGCAAATTCCAATCAGCAGTAGACCTGTGTAGCGTGTCAGCCGGTTTAGAAAGCGTTGTTTAAAACACTATCTTCCGCTGAAACTAGGGAATTTGAGCTTTAGCTCAAAGGGAATAATAAGTATAATTAACTGTAATCAATTATACGAATTACGTAGTATGTACATGTATAGATGTTCTATCTGATCAAGCAGAACTAATAATAATAATTAATTAATGTATTCGTCCAGCGAAACATTCCTAATTGTACCTTAATTCTAAGAAATGTTATTTCCTATGGCCACTAGAAAATACACTTCTTACTGATATACAGTGCTACTTCAGAGCATGTAACAAGATTGGCAAGTTTAAGTGACGTTAGTCTATGAGCCGTTAAACAGAAACAATCGCAAGTGGATACAAAACATTTATTAACTACACTACACAGACAAACTAACGAATAACACATTTAACAAACACAAAGAGAGGAAAGCAGGAAAGATAGGAAAGAGAACAGAATGGCAATCTACAATCAACGCATCTGCACAGACCATCAACTATCGCTTGAATCACCTTAATTAAAAGGGGTACTATATCTTATGCATCATA